>JAJJMA010028988.1:0-10238 GCA_023529015.1 Papaver nudicaule
ATCTGGTTTTTTCTGCTCTGAATCTTATTTGATTCAGGTGAAATTTTATAAAAATTATTTGTTTTGATTTGAAATTTTATAAAAATTTGTGAGATCTGTTGTTTTTAGGGTTTTGATTTCAAGTATTATGTGTGTGTTGTTTTTAGGGTTCAGATTCATGCATGTTCATAGTTTTGGGTAATTCATGATTTAGGTTTTTGATTTATGTTCAAATTTTTGTTTCTAGGGTTTAGATTTTGTGTTTTACTGCAAGTATTATCTGTTGTCTGTGTGTTTGTATTTTGCAAATGAAATTGATATGGTCAATATGGTCTGGTGGTAAATATTGAGCTACTTTTAGGCTCATTCTCTTCTAAAATGAGAATTCTGTCGTTAACTTAAAGGGATTCGGCACCCAACCACTAGACTATATTGCCTAATTGATTGCTTTCTGTCTTTTCTTAAGTCATACAAATGCTGTTAACATCTGGATAATCTGTTGTGTGTGAGTTTGTTTCTGAGTTTCAGTTAAATGAAATTGATATGATATGGGTCAATATGGTCTGGTGGTAAATATTGAGCTACTTCTAAGCTCATTCTCTTCTAAAATGAGAATTCTGTCGTTAACTTAAAGGGATTCGGCACCCTACCACTAGACTATATTGCCTAATTGATTGATTTATGTCTTTTCTTAAGTCATAGAAATGCTGTTAACAAATATGTGTGAGTTTGTGTGCAACAAATATGTTGGATATCATTTGTTATAGTTTGTGTGCAACAAACATCTGCCTAATTGATATAGTCATATTGATTTCTGTCTTTAGATATCATTTGTTGTAGTTTGTTTTGCATATGTTATACCTTAGGTGATTATATAGTTGATTTGGTTGTCTAAATGATAGAACAACAAATTGTTGTTCTCATCAGGACTCCATAAATCTTCTATTTTTTTCTTTATCACTTGCTGGTAAAGAAGTAGTAGAAGGTTTATGGAGTACCTTGATGAGTGCGCCTTTTTGTTGTATCGCCTATTTTGTTGAATCTTCTATGATTCTACTTCTTTCATTATTACTTGTGGTAGTAAAGAAGTAGTGGCAGCAAATTGTCGCGTGCGCCTCAACATTCAAACCTTCTTCTTGCTTTTTTTTAATCACTTGCTGGTAAAGAAGAACAAGAAGAGGGTTTGTGGGTACGAGGGGTGCGCCTTTTTGCTGCTTAGGTGTAAGTAGCAGCAAATTGTTGTTCGCGGCCAACCTGCCAAATCCTCTACTACTATCATTATCACTTTGTGGTAGTATAGAAGTAGAGGGTTTGGAGGTTTGTGGCCGTGTGCGCCTTTTTGCTGTTTAGGTAGTAAGTCATAGCAAATGATTGTTCTTGTGCACCCCAAATCATTGACTTTTAGAAGTTTCTGAAGTTTGATTGTGTGTAAAATTTCAGATATGTCAAGTGTGGCTGATAAGAGGTGGATGACTTTTAGTCGCAAGTCGAATACATACATACAAGGTGTAAGGTCATTCATTTATTTTCTCCGCAACAAAGGTGGAGGTTTGTTCTCATGCCCTTGTGTAGTTTGTAGAAATGGTAAAAGATTGAAGTCAATTGATGAAATAGATTATCATTTGCTCAAAAATGGAATGCTTCAGACTTATACGATCTGGAGTTTTCATGGGGAAACCTTATGAGTAGGACAACATAGTCATAACATTACTACTCATACTGTGGATGTCGAAAATGTAGCGGATAATGTATGTTTAGCTGATGAGAATGTTGATTCTGGTGTGAATGTTGAAGTTAATCCTAATCTAGGTGTAGATGAGAATGTTGATTCTGGTGTCAATATTGAAGCAGATCCTAATGTAGGTGCATATGAGAATGTTAGGTTACACAGTAGTAGAATGTTGATTCGTTATTAGTATTCACTTGATGGTGCATCTGGCGGATGAAGCTTTAACATGCGGTCCTGTCAGATTCAGGTGGATTATCCGTTTGAGAGGTAAATGCCATCCTTTTCTCTTTTTAGTTTCTATTTTCTTGATTTGGACTTGTACTGAACCCTTGGCTTACTGAGTTTTGTAGGTTAATGAAAACTTTCAAGAATTTGGTGCGTAACAGAAGGTACATTGATGGCTCCATTGCAAGAGGGTATACATTACGCGAAGCTAGCTTATACTGTATGGAGGACCTGTCAAAAGATGGTGACGGTACTCATAAACATAGTCGACAGGCCTTTCTGGATGACGACGATGAGTTTGCAGATGAGATGCCGTTGAGTAAAGGTAAAACAGTTACTTTAACTGATGTACAGTTTGAACAAGTGCGCAAATGGATTCTGTCCAAGTATGTGGGATTAGACGAATGGGAAAGGTATACTTCTTCATTACTTTCTCATGTTTAATGTTATGGCATTGTATACATTTTTGTAATTCTGAAAGCATTTAATGTTCTAACACAATGAGTTGGTGGATGTCATTGTAGGAAGTATGCTGCTTATGTTGACAGCTCCAAAGATGATACCGTAAAGAGATTTCATATATGGTTACGCGACGAGGTATAAGCTAAAAAGTTGTTTATAAAGTTGTTCCAAATAGTTTAACCCAGTAAGTGATTAACTGATTCACAAATCTTCTTTTTGCAGTTGCTGGCAGCCAAAGAAGAAAATTCAGTACTTTGGCGACTAGTGCAAGGACCCCAGTTCAAGGCTACGTCGTATAAGAAATACCAAGTGAACGGCTATATCTTCGCTCTAAAACGTTACGAGGAGGGAAAGGTATGTCAAAACAGTGGTGTGTGTATGAAGGCCTTTACAAAACAGAGAGCAAAATCCTCTGACCTAAACTACAAGGAAACAGAAATGACCTATTATGGAGTTGTTCGAGAGATTATTGAGTTGAATTATGTGGATTTTGAAGAAACGGTTTTTTATTGTGATTGGGTCAAAGTTGAAGATAGAAGTCATGGGTACAAAATTGATCCTAGCTCAAAGGTGATAAAGGTCAACTTGTCTAAGTTGAGAAGCAGAGATACATTGCACGACGAGCCTTTTATTCTTGCCTCTGAAGCGTCGCAAGTGTTTTACGCACCAGATGTTTCTAACATTGGATGGTCTGTGGTAATGCATTATGCGCAAAGACTAACTACAGCAGTAGATGATTTTGAGGTTCCAACTGTTTACCAGTCAATTTTTACTGACAATGAGACTCTGGAAAATCTTATTGTTGTAGCTGAGGTAGCTTGAGGTAATGTCTCCTGCCTCTCTATTATCTTTCTGTTGTTTCCTTTTTCTGGTTTTTTTTTGCAGTTACCTAACCTTCAATTTTTTAACTGTAGTTGGTAGAAGATTGACAAAGGAAATCCTATGGGAAGGTACCTACTATCAGGCCGAAGAGTATTACAGAACCAGGTACTGAAACTAGCTAGGTCTTATAGAACAAGAACACTAAGTAAACTTGAAATATTGTCTGAAACTAGCTAGGTTTCGTTATTATAAGTTCTGTTTTTTTGGCTAAGTGTAGCACCAAGTAAACTTGAAATATTGTCTAAGTATGGAATATTGTCTAAGTATGGAATATTGTCTAAGTATGAATGAAATTTTGGTATTGAATATCTTTGAATGAATGAAATTGATTCTATGAATGTATGATTCTGTGAATGTATGATTGGGGAATTGGGAACTGTACGTGCAGGGGAATGGGGGAATTGCAAGGGTATGATTGCCTGCAATTCCAGGGCTGGTAAACCAGGAAAATCTGCTCTTTTTTTTTTCTGTTAAAACTTTAGCAACGGTATTTTACCGTTTCTATTTTCAGGGAAAGTTGGTCTACGTTGACCTGGTCAAGGTTTAGCAACGGAGAAATTGCGTTGCTATAAAAAGGAAGTCGGTCTTCCTTGACCTGGTCAAGATTTAGCAACAGAAGAATTTACGTTGCTAAAATTTCCCCGGCAAAGGGAAGTCGGTCTTCGTTGACCTGGTCAAGGTTTAGAAACGGTAATGTCGCCGTTGCCGGCTAAAATAAGAAACGGAAGTCGGGCCGTTGCTGGAAAATATCCGAAACGGACATTAGGCCGTTGCTTACTGAAATCAGAAACGGAGGGATGGCCGTTGCTGGGAAATTAAAGAAACGGAAATCGGGCCGTTGCGGGCAAAATCCAGCAACGGCTGAACTGGTCCGTTGCTAGTACCGTTGCTACCCATGAGACGCAACGGCAACATTACCGTTGCTAAAATTCGTCACACCATGAATCGCAACGGCCGGCCCCCGTTTCTAACACTTTTAGCAACAGATGAGCATCGTTGCTACCCCCCAAATATGGTGTAGTGTAAGATCAGATGGGTGAGAGGTGGCAGACGTGGAGGAAGAGATAGGTATAAGGTTGGCTCCATTAGTTGATTCACTTGAACTTGATGGGACCAGTTCAAATACTCAAAGCAACATCAGGTATGTCATAAACCGACATTGGGGTTCTCGATAATTGCTTGGAAAAAAAATAACTCATGTTGGCTATTTGCTTCATCTTACGCCCCATTTATGTGATTTATGTAAGATTTAGTTTATAAATACGTAAAGTAGGATCGTGAACTTCATGATAATCACACAATAATATATGCAAGATTAGTTATACGGAAGACCTGGTAATGCTATTCCATCGTACTTCACCAATCATCTGGTAGCAGCCGTAATACCTTGTAGAGGTCATGGTATCTCTCTCTTCACCTTAGGCATAATGAATTGTAATTCCTTGGATGCAGTAGTGATGGTTACTGTTTCCCTTTTATAGGTAGAGAGAGGACCAAGTTCCTAAGGTTTTAGTATTGGGCTTTAGGTCTCGACCGTCCATCAAGATAGAGCTAAGGGAACTAACTCCTTTAGGAAACCCAGTTAGTTTAGCAACATCTTAATTAGCGGGCCCAAGATAATTCCACCCTTATGGAAATTATCTTACATTCTCCCACTGGTCCATGAGATAATTTATTAATGGTTAATCGTAGAAAACATAAGGCGCGCATAATTGCCAAACAAAATATATAATGGTTACAATCACAATACCTTGATCAAGCAAACTTTTCATGCGAGTCATAGCGGTTACATATTGTCCTGTTATCAACATGTTCCCTTCCATGTACCACAACACAAATAACTTACTTAACTAGGCCTTAAGTAGGAGTCTCGTAATGGTCCAGTGATGTCTTCGAAAAAGACGATTTCTGTTAACATTCATCCATTCACATAAGTGTACACTAAATATGAATACAGAAATAAATTCAGAGGTTACATTAGTAAGAGCTCAACAAGTGTTCCAAAATTAAGCACATAATAGCTGAATTCGATAATCAATTACTCCCACAGACCTAAGATATCGATATTTTCATAAGAGGTCTTAAAAGGTAATTGTTCCATAAGTGCATTTGCAAATATAATTGTGCTTAACAATAAATGAACAATACTTGTTTCTGAATTTCTTGATTCACGTATGGATACTCAAGGTTCATGTGTTTTGTTCCTTTTGTATTCTAATCGTGCATAATGCTGCGAAACTAAGACAGTAAATTTCAGCAATGTAGAGACAAACTTAAGTCTCTAAGTGTCGCAGTCATACATATTCAAACTCAATTCTGGAAGTAGCATTAATGGATTCTTTCTTTATGAATTCCGCACATCCAAATAAAATTGAACTCTGAAAAACCCAACCAACTCTAATTGGGTTGACTAACTAAATGTAAGATATAATCCAACATTAATTAGTATCTCAAAATTCTTGATAACTTTGCCATAATTTGTTCCAAGATTCAGCGTAAGCTAACATAACAACTTAATTTATGTTCCATTGTGAAACAAAATTTTCTAAATATGTTGTTATCTCAAATTCTCCGAATATTCGATATATACTTAATATGAGAGCTTAATTCTGTAATCCACATGATATGTGACTATCACATAGTGAGCTTCATCAGTATCCTTTATTTCAAAAAACATAGAGATGTGCATAAAGCCAAGATCACTACTCGAAAGTAGTATGCCTTAACATACAAAACCAAGAGTATAAACTTCTCCCACTGATCTTGAGGTATATGCATGAATCTACGGTGATTTCACCAAAACCGAGAAAGTTTATGGTTTTGTTGAATTTTAGATATCACTGCCGGGAGGCTTGCTTAATATTTATATATTGGTTCTTTAAGTTTGTAGACTATCTTTCATATCGTTATAAGGCAAGGCCTTCAGGTTAATTTCACGTTTATTTTAATGCAACTCTTAAGTCATAATGAGTTACTAATAATTCTACTGATAATTTTGAATAAGTCTTTCTGTGACACAAAAGAAAAACTTATTTATAATTAATGCCTCAATTATGAGTAAAATCTTTGGCTACAAGTATAACTTTATTATTGTTTATCATTGCTAATACAGTCGTGCTGAGTCTGAGAGACTCATTTACACACAACGGATTTGTGTCCTTCCAGCAATTTAAACAAAAATACCAAACTTGACGTTCAACCATTGATTTTAACTCTCACAGCATCAATTCATTAATCAAAAATTATTACTCGTAATAGCTTGTGAATCAAAAACCGAATTTCATCAAAATCGAATTCTGGTAAACAAACCACTAAAACGTAACGAATAACTTTCTTGCGATCTCTAAGAGATCTTAATAAGCTGGTTCTTGTGGTTGTCAACAATTTCTTTATTGACAGTAATTTCATTATGGAGCAGTGGACCAGTAATTTGTGGTCTATCACTATCCAACGATTCGACAATGAGAAGATTCACAACATCCATACACTCCCACAAATCATGCCATCTATAATGAATTCACATTTTCGGTTTCAATAAATATCATACAACCCATTGGATTATTCAGGAAAACCATTGAACCATGATTAGTCTTCAAATCCAATTCTATTATTGGGGAACGTAAATCTTCATCAAAACTGAACAACCTTATAACTTATAGGTGTTTTAAACTAGGTTTCCAGCCATTCTACAATTCAAAGAGTGTCTTTGAAACTGTTTTGCTCAGAAAACTATTTAAATTACACAGTTGTATGAAGATCAAACATACATGTATTGTGCATGAAACTTAATGCCTTTAACCATTTACATAAGAGTATGATTTCGCCTTTTGCTATACACATTTATGCCAATGATAATTGGACTTGTGTATTGAGCAACAATGCCAAACTTTTGAAAAATCATGTAAAAGGTTTAGGATGTTATCATGTTCATCATACCTTTCACAATATTCACCACCTCGTTTGAACCTTATGATTTTCACTTCTCTATAATTGACTCCCAATTTCAATAATGCAATTGGTAGACATAACAATAATGTGAAAATCATCAACTGAGGTGATAAACATTTTATCTTCCAAAAGTTGAACAATCAAAAGTCTACAAAATAATCATAATCAGCAGTCTAAGAACAACAACTAGTCTTCCATAGAGATACATAACAATTAGACTTACAATAGTACTATTCCTTCAATAAGATTCTCCTGTGGGTAAAACCTTATCAAGGATTATAATCAAAGTGAGACACCGTTATGTCTGTTTAATACGATAACCAGAATCACCTGTGGGTGAATCTTGTTCTGAATATATTTAACAAACATATGATTATAAAGTTCATCCTAATACACTGTGGATTGAAGTCACCTGTGGGTGGCTATTATTCTACATGTATATGGAAACTTTGAATAATGTTTGTTCAACGTGTGAACCAGAACTACCTGTGAGATGCTTTGTTCTAATCATTAAATCAAACTAAGAGGACTCAAAGCACATACAACACGTTGACATAATAGTTCAGTATCACTGTGGTGATAACTAAACAATGCAACTAAGTGCAAATACCACAGTGACCTTTATTGTGATACTAGATAGTCCCACTTAATGATATCATACTTGACTTAATCATGACATCAATGAATCAGCAAACCGATGTATGAGTAACCCGAAAACAATAACTTCTTAAATTCATTTCAAAGCATGTCATGTAAAACTTGTGAAGAAACCAACACACCTAACTTGGAAAAATTCAGACTTAATGAATCTTTTGTAACCCAAAATCAAGCGTTAAGATATTCAATAAGTACGATTCAATAATGAAAATTCATTTCGGAAATCTCTTTAATGCATTGCTAGTTTAATTAATCTATTACGAAAAGTTTTTCTACATAATGAGATTTATCCAAACAAATTAAATCTTCAATATCTTTAGAGAATGCACTGAGTTTTGGATAATAAAACAACTTAATCTGACTGCTCGCAAAAATACGAAAATTTCATAATGGGTTACTCAACTCGACAACGTGTTAATTCAAAACATCAAATGAATTTCATTAGCATAGTTGGAGAAATAATGGAAAACAATTACATAATTTACATAATTAAACTATTATTTGAATTAATATGTCTAGACAAAAATGGTTAAAATGGTATCATGGGTGACAACGAAAGACATTGACTCTAGACATTCATTAAGACTTAAAACGATTCAAATCCAAGATTTAAAGAGATCCAAATCCTTAATGTATAATCAAAGATCATACCCTTCAATGTTTTCTTAAATATGTGAACAAATTACCTGTGGGCAATTTTTGTTCTAATATATTTGCGAAAAACAATATCGTAAGCATTTAACGATATGATGATTATGGCCGAAGGTGCTTTGACATCACTAGGGTGACAACCAAACAACTAAAATAATGCCAAAACCAAAATAGGTCGATAATTGCAATTCTTAACTTTATGGATTGCAAATGCTTACAATAACATTATGAGTATTGCTAAGATTTAACAATACTCTAGTATCACTGTGGTAATAGCTAAAGATTCTTAACGTAATAATCTGATAGTGCAACAATCCCACATAATTAAACAATCAACAAGAGAAACCAATCATATGCACTAATACATAAAGTCACATCATAAAGCACGAACAAGCATATTAGTGCAAATAAAAATGGTTTGGATTATCAGAATTTACAGTGAAATCGTTTGATAAAATCAAATTAAATTATAAGCTACTTTAAATAAATTTGATTAAATTAAACATTAATGATTTCGATAAAGCGGAAGCGTTTAGTTGGTTTAATTTTTTTTTTAAGGTAAAAACCACTTCGTAATTTCTTAATAATATTATATAAAAATTAGGTTTTATTATAGACAGGTTTTTATTTAATTAATATTAATGAAAAATCTTATAATTAAAAAACGAATTAGGTTTTACATTAATGATTTTAGTAAGTGAAAGCATAAAATTAATAGGGGACATTAATATTATTAATAATCCTTTTCTTTAGCGAGAAACCTCTCAATATAATTATACATAGTATGTAATAAGCGAAAGCATAATATATTACACACTAATACTCATAAATAGGTCCCAACAGATTCTAACACTCAATTGGTTTCACTTACACTAGACTTATAATAGCATAATCCAACACATAAGTAAGTTAGAATCAAAATGAGTTAAAACTAGTTCAATAATAAAACTGGTTCCGGATAAGTTATGGTTCCAAGTCGGTTCCGGTCGGTTACAGAACTGGTCAGATCCGGTCTAAAACAGGGCAGGACGGGACAGGGTCCAAGTTGGATCGACCATGATGGTTATAGTTGATGGTTATAGTTCCGGGTACTGTTATGGAACAGATCGAGATTACAGGTCCGGTAGTATTTGGTGAGTTAGGTCGGACAAGACCTAAAGAATTTTATTGGGCTTTACTTAATAGGCATGTCACGCATGTGTAGTCCATTAAAAACAAACAGTCTCCCCCAGGTAGGGCTGAGCAACGGATTGATATTGGCGGATTTGGTACCACCCGCTTCCAGTCCGTCCAAATGGCGGATTTGGAAACTGCACCCGTGTCCAGTCCATCACCCGGCGGATTTGGTTTAACGGGTGGGGCGGGTGAGCGGACTGGATGAGGATAATCCGCGGATTTTGTTTTAAGTTTCGCAAAAAAAAACAAAAAACAAAAAACTCATGGAGCCAGAACAAGCAGCAAATATCCCATCTTCAATGGGGATGCTGAATCGATGTAGAATTGGTGATGAAAGACGACTTACCGCTATTTCTTCACTCTAATCTCCCAAATACAGAGAGAAACCTCCAATTTCTTCTACCATCTAATCTCCCAAACACACAGACGAGAAAAATCTAATCTCGGATCTCTAATATCCGCTACTTCTTCACTGTAATCTCCCGAGGCTTGACCGTACACATTATATATAAAAATGAACTTTCCTATA
>JAJJMA010028993.1:0-34759 GCA_023529015.1 Papaver nudicaule
CATGGACTCGGGTGTGGGTCTGTGTCGGGATTGCGGGTGTTACAGGTGCAGTGTAGTATTGCTGAAACCATAAAGAAATAAACGACACAAGGGATTTTTACGAGGTTCGGCACATGAATGTGCTTTACATCCTCGGTTCCTATGTAGGAGATTTCCACTATGTATTTTTGAGTTTACAAGATGATTTGGGGAGATTACAGGTGAATGCCAGAGATTGATAGTAAACAAAAAATAAAACCTAAGACCTTAAATATCTCTCTCTCACCTAGAACTCTCATAGATTGGTTACCCCCCAACCAATGGGTGGAGTTTCCCATTTATAGGATCCCAAGGGTCAGGGTCCCACCATGGATGCACACGTGTTCTTTTGTTCTTTGGGATGCTATATGTATGGCTGAGTATTTTTCCTTAATGTTGAAGCATTCATCTCGTTCCCGCTGGTGACCTTCTAGTGCATGGTTGCCACATACACCCTTAGTCTCGCTTATGCCTCATACTATCGTGCCTTCCCCATTTCATGACCGTTGACATCATCGGGTCATTAGCTTCGCATGATTGACACGTGTTTCCTGTCACATCTTAGGGTATGAACTGTCTTCCACCATCCCTGCTTTACCCGCTCGAACATCGGGCAATTGACCTTGCATGATTGACACGTGTCCTTTCTTGTCTAGGGTAAGATATACGTTGTCTTCTACTGCTTTAGGTTTACCCGCTCGAAGCATCGGGTAGTAGATCTCGCATGGTCGACACGTGTCCACCCGGCCGTAGCCTAGGGTAGCGTATGTGCTGTCTCCCATTACTTATGCTTTCCCGCTCAAGTCATCGGGCATTGCTGTAACCAAAGCTTCCCGCTCCACGTGTCTCTGACACCTTTTTGGAGTTCCACCCAAAAGGTGACACGTCTTGCATGCCGTGAAGTCAGGTACGTCTTCTGCCCCATCTGACGATCTTGACTTAATCTGGGCCCTCGATTTCGCCTAGTGATTTGCTGAAAGATCTCCCGGATATGTTCTAGTGCTTCTCATCCTACAAGCTTATCCTATCTCCTGTCGTGTGATGTGGCCACGTGGACGGTGGATATTTTACACTTACACTACAAGTTTAGTTTCTAATTTGGATCTCCTAAATTTCTAAGAATTGATTTTATGCAACAAACAAGATAATTTCATGTCGGATAATTCGATTTTACTTTTTGTTGAATAGAAGTTCCAAGATTCAAAATACTAATGCAATATTTGTCCCTACCATGGGTGTGGCCCATAACACATGAAAGAAGAAAATGAAAATGGAGCTGCTACACGCGGGACTGGGAGGACGGGACATCCACGGTCCATCACGTGTGATGCCTCTCAA
Source organism: Papaver nudicaule (assembly GCA_023529015.1). Lineage (NCBI taxonomy): Eukaryota > Viridiplantae > Streptophyta > Magnoliopsida > Ranunculales > Papaveraceae > Papaver > Papaver nudicaule. Next base: position 1,357 of record JAJJMA010028993.1, read on the forward strand.
CCATAGATAGCAGGGGGGGGCCAGGGCCGGTCCTGACATTTCGGTGGCCCTATGCAATTTTTTTTTTTGTAGCCTCCACTTTACATACGTAGGGAAGTTATAACCTAGAATCATGGGCTGCTGTGCTGTTTAAGAAATAAAAGAAGCAAATGAACACGTGTTTTAATTATAAAAAAAATAAAAGTAATTGAACCACCTGTTTTGCTAGTGAATGAAATTAGTAAACTTAACAAAAATTAGTTTGCCATCCCTTGAATATTCTCTTAAGACCCTCTATAAGTTTTTACTTACATAAAACTCTTCTTTATTCCTTTTGTTTTACATAAAGTACATTAATTTATGGCCCCCAAAATATTTGAGGCCCAATTCAAGGAATTGGGTGCTTTGCCCCAGGGCCGGCCCTGAGGGGGGCGCTCCACTGGTTATCCGACGCTTTAGGGCAGTTTATTGGATTTTTTTTGCCCCGAAGCTTCAGGGCAGTTTATTGGATTTTTTTTGCCCCGAAGCGAACTTATTTTCTTGCCCCTAATTTTTTTTCTACACAAACTATGAAACTCAATAAAATGATTATTTTGTTAGCAATCGTGTAACAAACATTGACAAATTTGCGCTCTCTATCCAGGACAAGGTTTTTGGAAAATAGTTTGATAACTAATTAGACAACTATATTTAAGTTTCCTTATATTTTCAACTTCTGGCCCTTAGATTTCGTAGAAATTATTGATAAATCTCCTTATATTTATATTTAAAGAAAAAAAAACTCAAATGAAAATTTATATTTTGATGCCCCAAAAGCCTGGATGCTCCAAAGTGGAGCTCGTCCTGCTTCCCCTTCAGAACCGGCCCTGTTTGCTTGCAGATAAAATTAGCTGCAAGGAAGGAAAGAAGGTAAAAAGGCCAGAAAAATCCAACAAATAGTGAATACTACAGTATAAGTGACAAAGCAACCCTTTTTCTTTTTCTCTGGTTAACAGGTTTATCAGGATTGGATTAAGTCCCACCTGCAGCTCATAACCATCCATATAACAAATCCTGCTACATATAATATAACCAATTTTGGGGACTGATGAAAAATTTACTAAAAATAAGAAGAGAGAAATTCAGGGAATAAGCCCAAGAAGGCAAGTGCTGGTTTCATTTTCTGTAAGCCTTGTTCCTATGCAACTGACTACACTACCAATAGAAGCCCCATTGTTCCACATTGTTGTGTTTCTGATATTGCTAGGACCAGGGATCAGAAGAGGAAAATCTAATTCGAGAGAATCAAAGTAACCATAAGAACCAAAACACATGACGTCAGGCCATCATAACACTAACTCCTAATTCCTCCAATTTCCATCTGAATAATCACGAACATAAACCCTGCTACCCACACCATGGCATACACCTTAACCACCACATTCACAGCTTGCACCATATCCCCCACCACCAACGGAACATTTTTTATTCAACATCTCTGTGCAAGCACACAGAAATTTAAATTAGATGAAACACAGGATAGATGGTTTCTCAAATTTAACCGGAATAAAGAACTAAATGCAAAAAATTTAACACTCATACATAAGACATAACAACTCCATTGTGTTTAAAATTTTAAACAATAAGAATTAGAAAGCAACTAATTTCAATGAAAGCTACCTGCATAAATTTTCATTGAATTCATAAAGTGAATAGAAACCGACAACGGTAACAGATACCAGCAAAGGGTTTGCAAAATGCAAGCCAAGCAAATCTGTTTCTGTTGCATTGAATAAAAATTTGTCTGTGGAGAAAAATGAGAGACTTAATCCCAGTGCACAGTATATGCATACCAAGTACCACAATGAGTTGCTCAAAATGAAATCCAAACATTAAAAATGAAAGATGAAAACAATACAAAACCATAAGAAACATATTACCAAAATTTTCTCATTCATCTTAATTTTTTTTAGCTGAACAGCAAGGCTCAGCTCTAATAAGTAATGGCAAAAAGATAACAGCGTGTACAAGATGCGATGTTGTTACCTCAATATTTGTCCCTTGGGTTTCTTTACATAGGTACCCGAGTTGAGCAAAACCAGGCTCTCGACATAGCTCTCAGGATGAGCCATAAGCACAGTATGAAAACGGACTATACCTGCATTTTCTTGGAAAAAACTGCTCACCTTTCCAACCCTTTTATTCCTTGGGTCGCACAAAACAAAACCATCATAGGTATACATCAGAATCTCACCAGTTTTAAGTAACAGCACAGGCATCCAGAGAGGATAACTGGTAATTGGACTTTCGGTAGTGGTGAATAGTTTAGTCCAAGGTTGTCTCACTCCATATTCCTGCATTATCCATACTTCAGCTCGGACCACATTCCTGTCAACTATAACTAAAGTTAATAAACTAAGGCAGTCTCCCAACACTCCCAACTTCTTAAACAATATCGCGTTGCTCTCTTCTGGATGCTTTAAACTTCTTTCTGGCAAAGGCACATCCACGAGTATCTCATTACTTATATCAAAAGAAACTATACAATCGGAGATATCTTGCATGGGAGTACTGTTTATCCAATGAAGATCTCCATCAGGGACGGAGCCAGGAATTATTGGTTGGGGGGACAAATATGTATACTATTGTTGAAACATACGCGGCCGAAGGACGCAAAAAAATTTTAGGCGTTTAATTTTTCGTTTTTGGCTTCAAATAGCGTCACTAAGATCTCAGATAAGTTGTAAGAAGTTTTAGTTAATAGAGTTTTATACAATGCGAGCATATTACGGGTAAAACTTATACAATTGAAGGCAGTTTAGATAATATTTGGTATTAAAGGGGGACAAATTTATGATTAATTAAATTTTCGAAGCCTAAAATTGTAATTTAGAAAATTCTAGTGGGGACAGACTGCTGTCCCCACTAGACCCAATGTAAGTCCGTCCCTGAGCTCCATTGAGGAAAACACCAGAAAATGCTACAATAGTTGGAAACTTGTAAGGGAAGGCATGAATAGTTTTTGCCGGATGTGATCCAAATGTATATACTTCAACTTTACAGTTATCAGGGTTTTCATGATCCACAACTCTTACCATCTTGTAATCTCCTGTTTTGCTATCATAACCAAACCCAGCTTTAGAAGGATGCTCAGGTTTGATATGAAAATCACAATGTCGAATCTCCTTATATTCTCTAGTTGTTGGGTTCCAAATACAGATGCTAGTTTCCGTATCAACTAATATACCAAAGCAAATGAGACCATGGCAAGCACCCAATATCCTAACTTGCATACCTTCCTTGTATTCAAATGGGGTATCCAACTATCCATGAGAACAACTTCATTCTCAATATAGTCACATGCTAAATCCGGTGTTGATGCTATTGAATTATGATCTACAGAGTATATCAATGGCTTACCAGTATCAGATTCCATATCAGTAAACATGAGCCTGTGATTCTTCTTATTCTTGATACTTAATTTTAAATGATCATCGATAAACTTAGGGCTAGAAATTAGATTAAGCCAGGGTTTACACACACACTTACAGGACAATATCGATTTTGTTGGTAATTTCAGAAGGATTTCAGCTTGAATCTCAACCGGAAGTCTTGACATTAACCTAGCTGTTCATGAAGGTAAAAAGATCTCCGATTAGGGTTTTTCGGTTTTCAAAAGGAGGGATAGTGGAATACAACGGAATTTCATTTCACATTTTAGTCAATGCAAAACTTTTTGACTGATTTAAAGTCACGGACTCATCGGAATCTCCCCCTTTTTTTTTGAAACACTTGCTGTGAAAATGCTAGCTGCAACCCGGATTGGTCCAGCGGATAAGTCCCCCGCCTAGCTGGCGTGATTTTATCAGCCCATATAAAGACAGTAGCAGCTTCGCATTTCAATTGCACATATGATAAGTTGATCGCCAAAATATCCCACTTGTTTCCGAAGTGTAATCCAACGATTGCCCTTCCGTGCAATACATTGAGATAAAATGTAGGGAATTTGGGGTCCATCACAATTTTCTTCTCTCATTTGTCTCATCTCATGAATATTTTTAATTATTAATTTGCTCATTCTTTGTGGAGATAATACAATAATCCTACATACGTAACAAAATAATGAAGCCAGCGTTTTAAAAAAAAAAATAGATAAAAAAAAAAAAAAACAATTCATGAATCGGCGTATGAGTCGGGCAGATATACATATATTATTCTAAAAGAAACATGAAAATAATCCCACATTCGCCGGTGTGGTTTTCCTTTCCGGAAAATTTAAAAACCTAAAATCGGTGCACATATACACATTTAGTAGCCGATTAAAAGAATTTCAAATCACAAAACTCTTGTAACATAACCACAAAATTGGTCCAAAATGTATGTGAATGTATATAAATGTGATTTTATGCAAGAAAAAAAAAATGGACAGAAGTTTAAGAGCAAGCACTATGATCTCTAGATTGTAGAGAATTCTCCAACCCAACCTCTATGGTGTGTAGGATTTTTCTGCAATCTAGAGAATGCTTAGGATTTCTCTAATTGGTCCTATGAGCTGCACAAAGTATAAAAGTCATCTCGATGCCAAAACTGAGTTTCCGCTCTTTTGCTCCCTGCAAAAACTCAGTTTTCGTCGCATAGCTTCTGTGGAAACCAAATTTCTGCCCCCTACATATTTCTGTTTGACCTTTTCTGTTTACACTCCCTCTACACCTCTCATCTTTAGCCATCCAACTCCCAACAACCAGTTTTTCTGGACCGTTCAATAACCAACAGCTAGTTGAAAAACTTGCCGTAACCCTTGAGCATTTCATCTATATAAAAAGCACTTTCTCTCATGGAAATTCATACCAATCAAACAACATTACAAAATTCACCTTTTTTGTTCCCACTACAAGTTTAGTTTCTAATTTGGATCCCTGAATTTCTAAGAACTGATTTTATGCAACAAGATAATCTCATGTCGGATAATTCGATTTTACATTTTGTGGAATAGAAGTTCCAAGCATCAAAATACTATTACAATGAAATATTTACCTCCCACCCTGGGTGTAGCCCGCATGACATGGAAGAAGAAAATGAAAACGGAGCTGCCACACATGGAACTGGGAGTACGGGACATCCATGGTCCATGACGTGGCATGCCACGCAACCGTACATAGCAGGGTGGGTGCTCCATTGGTTATCCGACATTACATTTTACTTGCAGATAAAATTAGCTGCAAGGAAGGAAAGAAGGTAAAAAGGCCAGAAAAATCCAACAAACAGTGAAAACTACAGTATAAGTGACAAAGCCACCTTTTTTCTTTATCTGGTTAACAGGTTTATCAGGATTGGACTGATGAAAACTATATTTAAATTAAGAAGAACGAAATTCAGGGAATAAGCCCAAGAAGGCAAGTGCTGGTTTCATTTTCTGTAAGCCTTGTTCCTATGCAACTGACTACACTACCAATAGAAGCCCCCATTGTTCCACATTGAAGTAAAAACACAAGGACTACAGTAGAACCAGGGATCAAAAGAGGAAAATCTAATTTGGGAGAATCAGAGGGAACTCTAACACTAAGTAACCATAAGAACCAGACACATAACTTCAGGCCATCATTCTAACACTAACTCCTAGTTCCTATTGCCAATTTTCCATCAGAATCATCACCACCAACAGAACCCCTGGTACCACCACCTTCACAGCTTGCACCATATCCCCTACCACCAACATTAGATTTTATTCAACATCTCTGTGAAACCACATAGCAACGTAAATTAGAGGAAACATAGGAAAAAATGGTTTCTCAAATATAACCAGATCTAAATGCAAAAAATTTAACACTCATACATAATTAGACATAACAAGTACATTGTGTTTAAAATTTTAAACAATAAGAAACAGAAAGCAACTAATTTCGATGAAAGCTACCAGCATAAATTTTCTTTGAATTCATAAAGTGAATAGAAACCGATGACGGTAAAAGATACCAGCACTGGGTTTGCAAAGTGCAAGCCAAGCAAATCTGTTTCTGTTGCATTGAACTAAAATTTGTCCGTGGAGAAAAGTAAGAGACATAAGCCTTAATCCTACCTCTTTCCTATTCATCTTAATTATTTAGCTGGCCAGGCTCTAATAAATAATGGTAAAAAGATTATAGAGTGTACCAGATGCGATGATTTACCTCGATTTTTTACCCGACTAGAGAGAAACAAGGGTCTCGATATAACTCGCAGGATGAGCCATCATCATAGTATAAACACGGGCTTCAAGTGTGTTTTTTTCAGAAAAGCTACTCATCTTTCCAACTCTTTCATTCCTTGGGTCGCAGAAAACAAAACCATCATAGGTATACATCAGAATCTCACCATTTTTGAGTAACAGCACCGGCATCCAGAAAGGATACTTGGTAAATGGACTTTCAGTAGTGGTGAATAGTTTAGTCCAAGATTCTCTCACTCCATATTCCTGCATCATCCATAATTCAGCTCGGTCCACATTCTTGGCAACTATAACTAAACTAAGGAAGTCTCCCAATACTCCCAGCTTCGTATATAATTTCGTGTTGCTATCTTCTGGATGTATTATACTTTTTTCTGGCAAAGGCACATCCACGGGTGTCTCATTACTTATATCAAAAGAGACTATATAATGGGGGGTATCTTGTTCGGACTTGCTGCTCATCCAATGAAGAGATCCATTTAGAAAAACACCGGGATAAAGTATATGAGTTGGAATCTTGTAATGGAAAGTACGGATAGTTGTTGACAAATGTGATCCTAGTGTATATACTTCAACTTCGCAATAATCAGACATTTCAAAATGCTCTACAATTCTTACCATCTTGTAATCTCCAGTTTTACTATCGTAACCAAACCCAATCCCTATAGAAAAATGCTGGGGTTCCATCTGAAAACCACATTGTGGAATTTCTTTATATTCTCTAGTTGCTGGGTTCCAAATACAAAAGCTAGTGTCTTCATCCATAGAAATACCAAAGCAAATGAGACCATTACAGGCACCCAAAATACTAACATCCATACCTTCCTTGTATTCAAATGGAGTATCCATAAGAACAGCTTTATCACCAATATAGTCACATGATAGATCGGGTGTTGATGTTATTGAATTATGATCTACAGAGTATATTAAAGGCTTACCAGTATCCACCTCCTTATCAATAAACATGATCCTGTGATTCTTCTTATGCTGGATGCTGAGATTGAGATGATCATTGACAAATTTAGGGCTAGAAATCAGATTAAACCAGAGTTTGCATACACACTTACATGACAAGGTTGATTTTGTTGGTAATTTCAGAAAGATCAACACCTGAATCTCATCCGGAAGACTTGACATTGACCTAGCTGTTGCTGCTGCTGCTGCTGCGATGTCCATTTCCAATTAAGCTAAATTTTGTGTTTACTCGACTGTGATTTTGTGTTGGTAATATCGATTCTAATTCGTAAGGTAACAAATTTTGGGTAGCGAGATAGATTATTGGAGCGGTGCACTGCAGATCTCATTTTCATTTCTAGGGTTTACTGAAGTTTCATTTTGAAGGGTTTACTCTAGGTCTTAAATGGCTCACCTCTTCTTACACTCATTTTACACTTCAAGAATTTCTGCCCTCATGCCACTAGTCCTACGGCTGCCTATAAGAGCAAGCACTATGGGGGCTGTTTCTTCATTGAATCGGTAAATAACCTTAGCTCTTGCGAGTATTCAATATCTGCCTAAGTCAAAACCAAAGTCAAAGAACTAATCTTATCAAAAAAAAGTCAAAGAACTAACATTATGGTTCAAATCAACAAATAATCCTTACTGTATTTGATTATGAATGAACTCTTTACTGTTTATAATTTGACTGTGATAGTCAACCCCTAGGACTAGGAGAGAAGATTCATGGACATAATTAGATAGACGATATCTTATAATTTTAGCAGAGACGGAGCTAAGTGGGAGCCGAGCGCTGGCTCCCGCCTCTCCTGAATTTTCAAAATTCATTAAAAATCCTTTGAATTTCCAAGTATTTCCAAGAAAACATTAACAACTAGCCCCCCCTAAATTATTTAACTAAGATTTGCCCCTTGTTGAGAATTTCTGGCTCCGTCCCTGAATTTTAGCACCATCTTTTTTATTAAACTCAAAAGACAATGAATTTGAAGCTAAGATTTTGGTAAAATGTTTCTCTTGTAAGGTTCTACGATCCTATAAAAAAATTGGGATTTTTCATAAAGTGTCCTTGTTTGAAATGTGTCAACCAAAAGTGCCCTCATTTTTTGAAACTTTTCTAAAGTGCCCTAAGATTGAACGTTTTTTTTTTTTTTTCCAATGTAGCAGTTTCCATCCGTTTGAGGTGTTAAGTGTGAGGTGGCACATAGTAGAAGACTGAAATACCCCTTTGATTCAGAACACTGAATCGACTCATACAAGACACCTGATTAACTCAAAACACTGAGTCGACTCAATGCATCAAAGAAATAACTCAAATGATCATTTCATTACAGATCTGTTCCAAATTAACAGAAATGTTCAACATTGATGTTCAAAAGGGGGAAAACAGAGGACAAGTGCAAATAAAAAGGGAAAAACAGAGGAATAAGAAGAAGAAAAATCTCAACTGCATCTTCATTTTTTTCTTTGAAACTGTCTTCGTCTTTATCTTTGTCTTCTTAAGTTTGACCGGAATTATACCCTGCATTGACAACCAAAATCTTAGTGCTCATGAGAGGTGTACAGTAGACTAATAGCCAAGGACAATGATATATCATGCTACATAATTAATTGCTGAAAACATTTACCTCCAACTCCAGTTCCATAGCTGTTCATTCCAGTGTTTGGCTCTCAAGGCCTCGAGGGTACTGGCCTTGATAGAGATGTTCTATTTACGGCAACACTCTTATCAGCTGGTGTGACGATTTCTCCAGGTCTTGCATTACATGAAGCCTCAACAACATCACTTGTGCTACCGGGTGTTGGGGGGTTAAAAGGTGAGGGTCCAGAAGATGTTGCTTCAGCTCTTTCCCAAGCTTTTGGTGATTACATACACACAACTGCTTCTTCATGCAAGGTATTGAATAACAAAAACAACGATTCAATACATTTAAAAAACGTAAAGTAATCATCAAATAGATCAGAATAAGCTTCACAGAAAAAATACTATTCAATCCTCCATTTTTTCCTCTCGTTACCAAAACATCGAGAATAATCACCAAAAATCATGAACTAACAATAAACCAAATACACACAGCTTCTTCAAATAACAACCTCAGAGACATAAAGACATAACATCAACCAAACCCTATGATAACAAATAATCTGAGTTCCAACAATTAAATTTCAAATTCAAAAAAAATAAAAAATCCAATCAAAACCCTTTCAAAATCTCGTAACAATGAGGTCAATTATACATAAATTCCCTCAATTGGATCCAAACTCATAAATTAATACAAAAATAAAACCCTAGCTATCGATCAACTCATATCACAAAATAAAACCCTGAAGACCACATCAAAGAAGAAACTAAACAAACCCCATGATTTATCTACCAGTACCAAAACCCCATGAATTAGCCGCCCAAAAAAAAAAAAATCCACCAAACATAAAGATCAATCAAATAGATAACCAGAAACCAAATCAGACAGATACCTTGAGGTTTATTGTCCATTGTAGTAGTACAGTCGCAGAGAAGCGACATACAAGGGTGAATTTTCGTCTTGAAAACTACAATTTCAAGAGATATAGAAGAAAAAAAAAAGCTAGGGTTTCCAAAAAAAATTACCTGTTCATGGCCTTTTCCTTCGCATCCATCTACCCAGAGCTTATTCTTCGTCAAATTTCTTCGAATATACTATGGTTTCAAATCTCAAAAATCCCTTCTCTGGTCCGCCTCTTTTTTTTCTCTCTCTCAAACAAAAAAAAAAACGAAGAAGAAAGGGAAGAAGTGAATCTGAGGTTGATTTAGGTTTATCAAGGGTTTAATTGTCATTTTATGACACCTTTTGACTTGTCAATCGAAAGGGTATTTTAGAAAAGTTTAATTTTTCGGGGGCACTTTTGGTTGACACATTTCAAACAAGGGCACTTTATGAAAAATCCCCAAAAAATAAGCACAAGCTGAGATATCATACCTCACCATTTACCAATCTTAATTCCAACCGTTAATTTTCAGTGATCGATTTTCAAAGTTGTAGATGGCTGTGTTATACATTTTGGATTGTGCTCATATTTGGTAGGATTGTAGAGCCTTGCAAGAGGAACGTATCACTAAAATATTAGCTTCATATTCATTGTATTTTTTAGTTTAATAAAAATATGGTGTCAAAATTGTAAGATATTGCTTATCTAAGCTTGTCCACGGATCCTCGACCCATTACATCAACTTGATCTTCTAAGTATTTTTTGTAAGGTTTAGTCTTAAGGTGCTCAAAACTGGATTCCAGTTTACGAAAAGCGTGATCTATTTCATGAATTCTACTTCTCTTATCGGCGAAAATAAATTCTCGTTGTTCAAAAAAAAAAACTTGGATTAAATGAAGGTTAGAGGGCAATGTTCAACGAATAAGTAATGTTTGGATGTTTGCAGGTGTTCTACTCTCACACTATGCGCTGATTTTGGCACTGCACGTTTTTCTTTGGCACTTCAAAATAATAAAACCATCCAAAGGGTAGTTATAAGGGATGTCTAAAAAAGTATGAAAAGTCTAAGATATCCTTACAGATTTAGGTTTAGATTAAAACCCTACCTTTCTATATAATTTTCTTCTCTATTCTTTTTACCACCCCTACCACCTACTACAACTGCCACCACCACTAACATCATCACCAAAAATAATTGTCGCCACCACCATAAAAAAATTAGTGCCGACAGTCGCCGCCGCCACCGAAAAAAAATACGCCCAAAAAAAAATTTACGCCCCAAAAATATGTTTTACGCCTCAAAAATAGGTTTTACGCCCCAAAAATATGTTTTAAGCCTCAAAAATAAAATTTACGCCCCAAAAAATATGTTTTACGCCCCAAAATTTTAGCCCTAAAAATATATTTTACGCCCCAAAAATATGTTTTACGCCCAAAATTTTATGCCCCAAAAATATGTTCTACGCCCCAAAATTTACGCCCAAAAATATGTTTTACGCCCCAAAAGTAAGTTTTACGCCTTATTTATGGGACGTAAAACTAGAAATCTAGGCGTAACTGTTTATATTTGGGACGTAAAACTAGAAATCTAGGCGTAACCTACACCGGCAACCCCACCGCCACCATTACCCACAACCAACTCTTCAAGATCTAGCAGTATTGCATATGATCTCGACAACATTTTTAACAGATCCAAACACCAAACAACAAAAATCCTTCCAATGAGAAGAGCATCAAATCCATCAAACCAAACTAAGTATCAAGAATCCATAATCAAAACATAAGAAAACCCCCAAATTTAATGATCAATCAACAATATTTTTACAAGTAAACAAATTCAAGGAGATTTAGAAGCAAGTGAAACTCAGTCAAATACATTTGATGCGCCTGACCTGGTGGTGTTGCTGTAGAAGTAATTATCTTCTTTTTACCATTTTGATCCTTGCAAACTTGAATTAAAACAAAAGTTAAAAAACCCATCAATCACAGTCCAACCAGGAGGCTAAAATCTTCATTGTCTCAACCATTCAACACCCTTTGCACAACAACAACATCACATTTTTCCGTTGTGGCGGTCATCTTCTTGATCTTAATTTTCGTTGATTTTAATGATTGAATAAGCTTAAATCTGTGTGGGATTTGTATTAGATATGCATTAGAATCGAACAAATTCCTACTCAGGAATTTATAGGAAGGATGAACGGAGAAGAAGATGAGGGAGAAAATGAAATTCAATCGAAACCCATGGGTCTGTGCTGTTGAATTCGGTATGGGTTTTCAAGAGTGTATATCAAACTTGGATTCAATCAAGATTTGTTTAACCCAAAAAATGGTTTCTTTGGTTTTTGTACTGTTTATTGTGAGTCTATTGTTCTTTTGATAGTAGCTGCTGTTTTGGAACCCCAATTGTAGGTGTAATGGCGGAAGATGCAGAAATTATTTAGAAATTGATAATCAGGTTGGTGAAGGCGACGGTTAGCAGTGGTGGTGGTGTCGGCATACGGTGTTGGTGGTTTCTTTTCTAGGCATCACTAACTTAGATATTTATCAAAGAAAAAAAAATATTTTAGGGCTGCGATGGTGGTGGCGGAGCTATTATCAGGGGTGGTGGCGGGGTGGTGGTGGCGTTGTAGTGAAGGACGAGAAGAACATGGTTGTTCGTTAGCCTATTTTATAAGGGTAAAACTGTCACGTTTTATAAGAGGTTTTTGGTTTTGGGTTTTGATGACCCTATTTTGTCACCCTTTGAAGTGCCAAAGAAAAGTCTGCTGTGCCAAAATCAGCGCATCTCACACTTACTATGCAGTGTGGAGAGGGTGTTTCTAAACATATCAGGCCACTCCTTTGGATGGCCAAGGCATACGAAGGCTATGGCGTTCACGTCACCTTCCATAGTATGCTGACCTTCAGTTATTAAGGGCTTTATGTAACATATCTCTGTTGTTGTTGTATCTCATGGAATGATCCGTTTGTATTCCATGAGCAGGCTCTGAGTTCATTTTGTACTACTTTCATGATCTATATATAACGGCTCAGGCCTTTGTTTAAAAAAAAAAAAAAGAGAGTAAAGTTTGAGAGGAGTAAAGTATGTTGGGCCAAGAGGCCCACGACACAAATTTATTTTTGAAAGGAGTATATTACGGCCAGGAGGCCCACGACCAGATTTTGGGTCATGACTCATGACTCATGACTCACAACTCTCAAAGGTCATAACAATTACAGATTCGGGTCATAGTACTGATTTTTGAGTCACACGGTAACTTTTAGCACGACGTACAACCTCCTCTGTCATGATGTAGATTTTGAAACATAATTAGAGGTGTACATAGCAAAAACTGAATTTCATTTTCTATTACAGTGTCAACGGTAAAACTCTAAATGGCCACTTTAACACATTGCACTAACAATTTGCATTTCTGGTATTCAAAAATTAGATAAGAACATAAAAAATAAAATAAAATTCTAAAGATAGCAGAACCAGTAGGCCTGTCAATGGTAACGGAAAAAATCCGACATCCGATCCGAATCCGTTATCCTATAGGATATTATCCGTCATATCGGATACCGATAAGATAACGGATAAATGTCTGTTACCCTAACGGTAATGGTACAGCTAATATCCTATAGGATATTACCCGATATCCGATAAAAACAAGGGTATTGTAGTCTTTTCACATTCTTTAATAGAAACAGTGCGTAGAATTGAATTAAGCTTTGGATTTTTCTTCCCAAACTTGATTTCAGTTATACTCATCGATTCCTTTGGTGAAATATGTAATGGTAGTTAAGATCAGAGATCCATCATTTGTTATATATCCTAAACCACTAAAGCTCAACATCTTCACAATGGTAAGATTTAAAGCTGGATATCTCTCGAGTTGGAATCAGATCGACTTTTTCAAACCTTCAAATCATCTAATAATCCCTCCATTCATCATCTTATTTTAATGGCAGCGAGATTAAATCCTTCCCCGAAGAGATCTTTACCGAGAAGGCAATCGGATTTGAACGCAACATTTGCAGAAAAGTAAAATTAATACCGTGAATATATAGGATGAGCTACTGAACACAATCGGATTGAGTTCCAGAGGAAGAGAAACGGTGATCATTTATCTTAGCGGATATTACCGGATAATTATCCGATATCCGATAAGTTAACCCTAACGGTAATGGTAGTACTTTTTACATATCCGACGGATATTAACGGATAACGGATATCCGATAAATGTTAGCCTAACGGTAGCGGTAGAGCGACTATCCGTTCCGATAGCTACCGTTGACAGGCCTAAGAACCAGGTATCAAAAGAGGAAATCTAATTCAGGAGATTTAGAGAACTCCTTTACAAAATAACTATAGAAAGCATAACACATTATGTAACACCAACACATTATGTTTCTCTTCTTCATGGATTTACTCTAGTCTTGATCACATAGCTTCACCTTTGGCACGTGTAACTAGTAAGAGATTACAATGCTTTATGTTAGTTGGAATTGTGGGTGTTTGTTTTGGTTTTTGGATACACCTCTCCAACTGTTGTACTAAACTGTGTAACTCTCTTCATTAATATAAGCTGTCTTGTCTTTCAAAAAAAAACCATCACTCAGTGTCGTTTCTGAGATATTTTTGCCCCAAAGTGAACAACATTTTTATGCCCCCGAAACGTAACAACACTTTTATCCCCATACTTTTTTGGTTTTTCACAGATTAATTATTGCCATTTTTGTATCTTATTTTATGACAGTGTTGAACTTTTTATTTATTTGGGTTAGAACTCCAAATTCACTTAACTACTGACTACCACCTCGGCATGGAATTGCAAACTATTTACTGGACATGTACATGAAGTTGCAAAGATGCAAGTACTTCTAACACAAATCTTGAATAATTCCAACACACAAATCTTGAATAAGTCCCTAACCTATTTTTTCTAAGGATAATCGCAAATGCGAAATAATTTTTTGATGCCCCCTGAGCCTTGATGCCCCGAAGTGCGGCTTGTCCTGCTTTCCCCTCGGGACCCGCCCTGCCATCACTCCTGTCAAAAAAAAAAAAAAAATCCCTCCAATTTTCATCACAATCATCACCACCACTGTCCCCACTACTACCATCTTCACAGCACAACAATGTTCCCCACTACCCCCAGCACGGCGTACACAGGGCATACGGCATCCACCATACAGCTACTACTTTCACAGAGTGCACTGTATCCCCACCATTATTCAACATCTATGTGAAAGCACGAGAAAATGAAAAAATTGAGGAAACATAGCAAGAAATGGTTTCTCAAATATAACCAGAATAAAGAACTAAATGCAAAATATTTAACACGCGTGCGTAGGACAAAACAATTACTGTGTTTAAAATGAACAAGAGACTAATGAGGAAGCAACTACTTTGCTACCGGCATAAATTTTCACTGAATTCAGGTAAAGAATAGAAAGCACTAATTTAAAATGGTAAAAGATACCAGCAATGGATTTGCAAAAAGTCGAATCAATCAAATCCGTTACTGTTTGCATTAAACTAAAATCTGTCTGCAAGGAAAAAGTGAGAGATCTTAATCCCCATTGCACAATATATATGTGTGCCAACGAGTAGCTCAAAATAAAAACCAAGGTCCAAACATTAAAAATGAAAGATGAAAAGAATACGAAGTCATAAGAAACATATAAACTCTTTTTGTTCATCTTAATTTTCTTTTAAGTGAACTGCAAGGCTCTGATAAGAAATGGTAAAAACATTAGAGAGTGTACGAGATGCGATGACTCTACCTTGATTTTTATCTCCTAGGCTTGTTTACATAGGTACCCGGATTGAGCGAAACCAGGCCCTCAACATAACTCTCAGGATGAGTCGCAATCACACCTTCATAAGATGTGTATTGGAAGAATTTGCTCACCGCTCCAACTTGTTCATTCTTTTTTTTTTTTTATAAACAAGGTACCTTTCATTAATGGAAATTCAAGGATACAATGAGTTTAAGATCCAAATAAGAGAATATAAAAGAATACACCGTAAAAGTACAATCCCGAGAAATCCGACAAGAGAAAGAGAAGGATTACCGGAGGTAGACAAATACAAGTATGAATTAGATCCGATTAAATCGGAAGAAGAATGGTTTTTCATGGAATTATAATCCAACCATTTGAATTGTTTTTCTTCTTGGATAAGAGATGCTCCCAAAATAGGAGTAATTTGCTCAAATCTCTTAAAACCTATGACAAAGCTTCCATCGTCAGAAACACCGTTGATGAAGATTCCGGCGCCGGATAATTCATAGATGAAGATTCCGATGAAGATTCCGTCGTCGGAGATAACAAAGATGATGATTCCGTCATTGGAGCATATCACAAGCGATCTTGAAACCCAAATAACCCAAAAACGACCATTAAAGTCTAGATAAACCTCTTGAGAAGAGTAGATAAAACCACCAAAACGGTGTAGATAACTCACCAAAAGATGAGTAGAAAACATCAAAAACTAAACTAAAACACTAAAGAAACTAGAAAAACAGTAAAACGAAAGAAGATCTGCTCAGATCCGGCCCCAAAACGGACCAGATCTGAGCAGTAGATGACTACCGGTGAATGGGTTTTTTTCTTTGAGAAAGGGGGTGCTAGAGGAGAGAGAGAGAGAGTTTCCCAAACCATAAAGTAAACCCGATAGGAATATGCATGTAACTGTATAAAATAAAGTAAACCCGATAGGAATATGCATGTAACTGTATAAAATCCCAATGGTTAGATCTTATACAGTACACCCAAATATCATACACCAACATACACACAATCATTCCTAGACATACATCTAACAAGTAACATGAGAAATATTAAAGAGAGAAGGGTTAAAGATACTTGACAAGATGTTTTACTTGGTTCGCCCTCTTAAGTAGGACTACATCCAAGGATTATCACTAGAATAAGTATGATTACAACTCTCATTTACCTTGCCAATCTTCTAAGTATAATCTCACAATAAGAACCCTAATTTCAGCCTTGGGCTATAGAGAGCAAGTATGAAACTTCTCCTCTCTCTAGACCAATCTGAAATATGTCCAACCCCTTTTCCAATAGGTTTACTCGCTATTTATAGACCTTTTTACATGATGGAATACAACTAATACAAACAACCCAGGACTGACACTATTCTGTCTTGACTCGCCGACACACACACCTCGGCGACCTAGACCTTGCCTTATAAACATAGACGATAGAATCTTTTAGTAGATAAGAGTGATGACGCATCCTCCACTGAGTCAAATAGTCAACCTGACAATATATCCGTTCTGACTTCTCTTAAATGCCCACCTACTTCTCAACTACCAATTGGTGACGTGTTTCCTTTCGCTGACTAACCTCGCTCTACACTTCTTCTATACTCGCCGTACTATGCTCATATGTCACTGATATCACTTACTCGTTGCTCTCCTACATCTCTGCCATACCCTCTGTTATGTCTTCTCTTCTCAGATGCTTTATATCGCCGAGGTATTTTCTACCCTTACATTTTTCCTCTTTCATCTTCTAAGGCTTTAGTCGTCGAAGATGAAAACTTTGCTAGTTCGCCGAAATTACCTTGCAGTTTTTGCTCCTTCTTTGACACGTTCTGGCCATGCCTGGCTTACTTTCAACCTGATGACTTGAAGCACCGGTTGCTCTTCCTTTGCTATAAGTATAACCTTCTCTTTCATAACCAAATCTATTCTTCTTATTTCTTCATCGACCAGAGCTCTCTTTTTCTTTCTAAAACCCTAAAAAATCGATTGCTACTGCTGCAACTTCCTTTCTTCTCCATTTCTTACTAAATCCTGGGATTTCCTTCCCCCTCTTCTTGATTTTACCATCTGTGTTAATTTTTGCTTTCAGATCTCTTTTCTGGCATACCTTATTTACCGATAACCGCCAATCTTCATCCTCTCCGATCAACTTTTCACCGGTAACAGCCAATCTTCATCTTCTCCGATCAACTTTTCGCCGGTAACCACCAATCTTCATCTTCTCCGATCAACTTCCGTTTTGCTCTTATGGCTTCTGCTGGTAAATCTTCGAAATCCAAGGGCAAAGCTAGAAAAACTAAAGCCCCTGCTCCAAAAAGGCCTGATTGGAAGGATGACTGGTCTGGGTATTGCACTTCCTTTGGAGTGGAGCACCTGAAACCTAAAATTATTTCACTGCCGGGAATCAAGAAGGCGTCCGCCTTGATGTATGTCGACGATCTTCTTCGGCCAGAAACAAGCAATACTTGTGCCGTGGTTGCCTTTGGTCAATTGAAAGCAGGATTGACGTTTCCCCTCTATAATCCAAAGAATACTTTCATCGTCGATCTACTCGTGGAGATCGACAGAAGCCCTTTTCAACTAACCGGCAATGCTTTCCGAGTTATGACTGAATGGAGTAAGCGCTGAGATGGGGAGACTAATTACCCTTTACTCGCCGATCTCACAACCCATAAACCTGAGGAGTTTACCTTGAAAAAGTTTTTAGAACAGTACAATGTGGCTTCTTGCACCAGAAAGACCGATCCTTGGGCTGTTCGTTTCGCACCGGCGAGAAATGTTCCTGCTGAAGAGATGCTACTCGCCGAGGTCGAGATCACGAGTACTGAAGAAGTTCCAACTGTTCGCCATAACTCTGAGGGTGACTTCTCTAATCTTCCTTTCCTCGTCGAGGGACCTTGGTTGTTAGGTTGGGAGGATGATGACAAGACTAAAGTCCGAGATGCTTTCTTGCTCGAGCACTCTCATCTCGCCGAGCATACTTTTTGGAAGGTAGTCTGGCCTGATGCAGATAAGTATGCCAAGGATGATAACGACAAGTTTCTTAGGGAGAAGGATAGAGATTATGTCAAGCTTCCAGCTGCTGCAATTACTGGCAAAAGAAATCGAGAAGAAACCGCCGACCCATCTCAGGTGACAAATATATATCTATACTTAGCAAAATTAGAAAAGACCCAGCTGAAGGTCTAGAAACAAGCATTTTAAGTTTTGCTTATTTTAAAAATATATTCAAGTGTATTTTTAAAATATATATCTATATTTGCCTCTGCTTGTTTCAAGATCTGATGGGTGTGTCTTTGATGACATTCGATTTGCAGTGCCCAAAGAAATCCAGACCTACTGCCGCCGAACGAGCGGAACAGATTCGCCGACTTGCCTCGGAGAAACTTCCTGCCCCTTCAACTTCTTCAAAGGAGAATGCCCTACCAAGGAAAATCTTGAAACAGTCGCCGAGCAACCTGTGGATGTTGGACAGTCCACTAAAGGTGGTTCTGACATGCTCGTCGACCAGTCTGCCAAGGATAACTCAACCAATCCTCCTGACATCGAGATTCCTGATGTCATCCTTGAGACTGATGTTGAAGATATGAATCACGACTTTGAGGTTCATCCTATTAGCGATGAACGTCTTAGCAAGGATATGAACATGCTTGACATATCTGCTGGCCAAAACACCACCAAGCCAACTTCTTCTTCAAAGAACCCAGAGTTAGGTTCAGTTCACCAAACCCCTCCTGCTTCAGTTCTTGAGCCACATCTTGCTGGCCTAGTTGTTCTTGACAGGTTGCCTCGGCATCCACTTACTCCTCAACCCGCTAAAGGTCCTGGAAGTTTGCAGCTTACTGCATCAAATATGCTCGTCGAGGCTTTTAACAAGCTTAGTGTGGCGGATGATTGTACAGACCATGAGTATTTTGAAACATTGGCACAGTATAGTCGCCCTGGGTTTGTTCATCACCCAAATTTTCATAAGGCTGCATCGGTCATCCCTTATCAGGAACACTTCAATCTTTTCAACATGGTGTGTACTTTTTAAACACTTCACCTTTTCCATCTCTGTCACCGTTGAATACTCATACTTGTCCTTTGTGATTTCAGCACTTTCATCATTGCTTGAGTGTTGCCTCGACCAATGAGGGTCTTGGTCGTGAAATCATTAACCTTAATAGCAAGATCAACCAGTTGACAGACGAATCTTCTATTCGGAGTAAGGAGATTGAAAGGTTGAAGAACGAGGCTCGAGAGCGAAGCCTGAAAATCACAGCCCAACAAAGTAAGTTATCTCTATATCTCCTTTGTTATGTTGCCTTTCTTTCGGTTTTGTTCTTTCGCCGACCCTTAGATTTCCTGCCCTCCAAGGTTGCCATTCCTCCGATGACGATAGGCTTAGGCGAGCTGAATCCGAAATCGAGAGACTTAGTAATAGCAACTTTAAGCAGTGTAGTCAATTGTTCAATTTCCTCAAGGACCTTAAATGGTGTCGCCGAGAGTTGGATCAAGATGTGGACATTATAAGAAACCTCTGTAATACTTATCAAGCTACTCGATCGGAATTAGACTGGATGACTAGCCAACGTGACGATGCACTTCGCCGAGAAGAATTAGCCCTTGCTGCTAAGAAGGAGGCCGAGATTGGTCATAAGCGAGCTTCTTTCCTTTGGCAAGAGGAGAAATCTAGAGATGATAAGCTAGCTTCCCGAATTATTCGCTTAAGTACTGACAAGGAAACCGCCGAGTTCCAAATTCAACGCTGGAAAGATACATCGGCGAGACATGAAGCTTTGACGATTGATTTATACAAGCAATGTTCTACCCAACAACGCCAAATAGAACAAATGTTAGTCCCGTGCGCCAATGAAAATTTTGAGTTTCATATGACTCAGTTTAGGGAAGCACAAGAGGGTATGCGAGTATATGTCCGCGACCTAGAAGGTAGTTATTGTAGGGTTTACTCATAACTCTTTATACTTGCTTCTTTTCAGCCATCTTTACTATATTCATTTCTTTTCTTGCCTCAGCTACAATTCAGAATTTGAGGAATGAAGTAGATCATCAGAAGGAAATCAATAAAGGTTGTCATGAACTTGAGGAGAAAGTCCAGGAGCTTACTGATGAGCTCAAAGAACACAAGTCTTGCCCTGGCAAAATGAAAGACTTGTCCGAGAGACTCAAAGAGCATGACTCCTGTGCAGGCAAGTTTGCAGATTTGAATAAGCAACTTCTTGACCATGAATCTTGTGCTGGCAAGATTCAAGAGCTTGAGAGCGTCCGTGATAGTCTTCAGATAGAGGTCGCCGAAGCCAAGGAAGACATCCAGTATTGGGAAAATCAACATGAGGAAGATGTCGTTAATGCTGCCTTTATCGGCACTCAGGACTTTGCTTACAAGTTCTTGCCTCAGTATGAAGTGGAAATTCCCTTGGAATATCGACGACCTACTCCTCAACAACTCGCCGAGCAATTGGAAAAGGAGAAGGCGCTCACTCAAGAAGAAGAGGAAGAACTACCAGAAGAAGAATGTGAAGAAGAAGAATGTGGCCAAGAAGAGGAGGAATCAGAAGAAGAAGATTCAGAAGAAGAAGTCAGAGATGAAAATCAAGGTGAAAACAGAGAAGGAGAAAATGGGGAAAAACTTCAGCCTCAAGACACCGGCGCTGGGGATGCAGAGGGTGAGAATCTCGGCGAGCAACATGCAGGAGAATCTATCAAAGATGATCACCAGACTGAAGGCACTAGGGCTGAAGATGTGGGCGAGGACTATCTCAGTGATCTTGACGAAAAGAAGCCTTCTACCCCAAAAAGTCCTTTTTATGATCCTAGGTGTTGAAGTAGTCTGTCCTTTGCCACTTCTAGGCGTGGGAAAGGATAAAATATCATCCTTTTAGTCTTCTGTGCTTCTACTGTTATCTTTTGTTTTCTTGTAATGAACTATTTCCCCTTTTGAGTATTATCTTTATGTCTGTTGACATCTGCTATCAATGTGCAATTTTCTTTTGCTCCATTTAATA
The DNA here is from genome assembly GCA_023529015.1 of Papaver nudicaule. Lineage (NCBI taxonomy): Eukaryota > Viridiplantae > Streptophyta > Magnoliopsida > Ranunculales > Papaveraceae > Papaver > Papaver nudicaule. The sequence continues at coordinate 22,725 of JAJJMA010028993.1, forward strand.
TGTTTATTTCTATTTTGTCTTCAAAGACTTAACTTGCCATTGAGTGAAGTCCATTGCTTGTACACAACCAACAATTTCATACAGAGCCAAAGGTTAGCACCCTAGCTGTATCCATTACTTGTGCCCGTCGGCGATCTAATATAAGTTGTTTGGGTTGCCCTCGTAGACTTTAATACACTATAGCGTCCGCCAGAGGTGATGCTACGGCGTAGACGGATTAGCACACCAGCGGCACCGCCGATGTGATGCTACATCAAAGGGTTCTTATGCGCCAAACACTTACAGATCAACAAGTAACACGACTGGCCTTATAGCTAACCTGGGTCGGACTAACCATTTACAAGGAGGTTGTTCACTCAATGAAGCAAGCAAGCTTTCTGTATAAGAGATCTTGGCTCTTAGTTGATTTTATTGATTTGGGCATTATGCCTTTAAAGATGGCACTTGGCCTTAGTACCTGATCAGGGTTTTTGTATGGCTTTTAATGCCTTGTGATTATTGGGCATTTGTGCCTCTGTAAGCGGCTTTATAGCCTGATACTGAGTATTTTTACCTCAGCCCATTGTGATCTTGGAGCTTTGAAATTTTAGCCATCACTGTGGTTAGATTACCCAGTGAATGAAAAATGCAAGTAACATAGTGATTTGTTAACGGGGTTCGGCGCATGATAGCAAACCTACGTCCCCGGATCTTATTCGCTGTTGTTTTACATGAGCTAATAAGACTTCTTGGGTATTATGCCCGCCCAAGACTTCGGATTTTACATTGCTCCCTTCAAGGATAATACTTCTTAAGGAACCTGGAGTTCCAAGGATGTTCAAGTTTCACGCCGTGCTCATCAATCAGTATATATGCTCCTGGCCCAGCCACTCTCTTGACTACATAAGGGCCATCCCACACAGGTTCCAACTTCCTGCATCCTTCTCGCTGAGACGGGGGAATTTCTCGAAGTACCAACTTGCCGGGCTGATATTCTCTTGGGATCACTCGCTTGTTGTACTCTCTAGACAGTCGGCGATGATAATTTTCCATGTGTGTAAGGGCGATCAGCCGTTGCTCTTCTAAATCATCCATCTTGGCTAGAATCAAGTCAGCATTCAGATTTTTCTCCCACGCCTCATGCTTTGTAGTTGGTAGGATTACTTCAGATGGGAGTACTGCTTCAGCACCAAAAGTGAGTAGGAAAGGAGATGCTCCCGTTGCTTCACGAACCGTAGTTCTATAAGACCACAAAACATTGTGTAAATGCTCACACCATGCCTTTTTATGCTTCTCCAGCCTTTTCTTCAGTCCCATTCCAATAGTCTTATTGGTGGCTTCTGCCTGCCCATTACTCTGAGGGTACAAGAGAGTTGATTTTCCCAGCTTGACACTGTAGTTGGCGAGTAACTTTCTTATGTTGTCGCCGACCAGTTCTTTTCCATTGTCGATACATATCTCCGCCGGTACGCCGAATCTGCAGAATATATTCTCCCAAATGAATGTGAATACTTCTTGTCCTGTCTTCTTCCTGATAGCCTTGGCCTCACACCACTTAGTGAAATAATCTGTCGCCACGATAATGTATTTTCGTTGCCCAGAGCCTGTAGTCAGCGGTCCAATGATATCAATGCCCCATTTGGCAAAAGGCCAAGGGCTGAGCATTGAATTTAAAGATGTTGTCGGCGCCTTAATTCTTCTTCCATACAACTGGCATGGTTTACATCGCTGAGCATATATTCTTTTGCATCCTTATTCATCCAAGGCCAATAGTATCCTTGCATTCTTACTTTTAATGCCAAAGCTCTTTGACCACCATGATTCCCACAGTCTCCTTCATGGATTGCTTCCAGTAATTTCTTACCTTCTTCTCTCGATACACAGCGCAGCAATGGTCATGAGAATGATCGGCGATATAGGATTCCATCTCGGAGCTCGTAGTTCGCCGATCGACTAATGACTTAATGAGCTAAAATTTGTTTCCCCGGCAAAGTTGAACGATCCAAATAATATCGTATCGGCGCTCTCCAATCTGTCTCTGCTGATTCTTCAGTGCTTTTTGTCAATACTTCTCTTTGCTCTCGCTCTGCTATCGAAGACTGCTTCACTCTTTCAATAGCTATTGAAGGGATATCCGGATTTGCATCATTGAGGAGATAAACGCCAAAGCATCGGCGTGTCTGTTGTCCTTTCTGCAGATGTGACGAAACTTGATACCTGTGATCCTCTGGGCATACTCCCTAGCAAGTTTTAGGTACTTCTGCAGAGACGGGTCTGCTGTCTGATATCGTCCAGATATTTGTCGAATCACTAGCTGAGAGTCGCTTGTCAATCTAACATCGCCGATGCCCATTTCAATGAGTATTCGCATGGCGTGGATAACCGCTTCATATTCTGCCTCATTATTAGTCGCCGGGAATTCTAGCCTTAGCGAGTACACTATTCTTGCTCCTTTCGGCGAGGTCAGGACAATTCCTATTCCTTTTCCTTCTTTATTTGACGAACCATCTACATAGACTTCCCATCCATTAGGACTGCACTTCAATAGATCTGGCATTTCATTCTCTCGCTCATCCAGAGAGAATGTGATTTCTTCTATCTCTTCCTCCTCATCAATTGAAAAGTCGGCGAGAAAGTCTGCGATAACATGAGATCGCTGAGCCGTAAGTATTTCATATTGTATGCCGAACTGCTCAATTTGCTGATTCCACTTAACGATTCGCCCCACTCTTTGAGAACTGTGCAGGATAGATTCTATTGGAGTTTTGGTGAGGACCACAATGGGATGAGCGTGAAAGTATGGGCGTAGTCGCTGAGATGCGAAAACCAACGCCAAGATCAACTGCTCTATTTTGGTATAATTCTTTTCTGCCCCTTGCAATGTTCTCCTGATATAATATATAGGCGTTTCTCCGCCTTTGGTTCTTACAAGCACAATACTTATGGCGAAAGGTGTTGCGGGGAGGTATACCCTGAGCTCTTTGCCGTGCTCAGGTGGTTGAATTGCTGGGAGAGTGGCGAGATACTTTTTAATACCTTAAAAGGCAGCCTCATGTGCCTCAGTCCAGTTGAACTTTTCTCATTTTTTTAATGTCTGGAAAAATAGTTTGCATTTGTCGGAGAACCTTGAGATGAATCTGTTAAGAGACGCCAAAGTCCCATTGAGTCGCATAACGTCTTTTACCGTTACCGGCGAAGGCATCTCTATAATTGCCTTAATCTTGGCTTGATCAGCTTCCACTCCCTTCTTAGTGATGACATATCCCAAGAATTTTCCTGAAGTTACACCAAAAACGCATTTCGCCGGATTGATTTTTAACTTATTAACACGCATATGGTTAAATATTTCTCTGAGGTCTTCCACATGAGTTTGCTTCTTCTTGCTCTTAACAAGCATGTCGTCGACGTATACTTCCATCGTCTTCCCTATCCATTTTTCAAACATTTTCTGCGCCATTTCTTGATAAGTAGCGCCGGCATTCTTCAACCCAAAGGGCATTCGAGTGTAACAGAACAACCCTTTGGTGGAAAAGAAAGTTGTGTGCTTTTGATCTTCCTCCGCCAAAGGTATTTGGTTATATCCTGAATAACCATCCATAAATGATAGCAGCTCATGGCCCGATGTAGCATCTACAGTTTGGTCAATACTTGGCAACGGAAAACTATTCTTTGGGCATGCTCTATTGAGGTCGCTGAAGTCGATACAGATTCTCACTCCCTTGTTCTTCTTAGGTACTACTACCATGTTGGCTATCCATTGTGGATATTGTACTGGCCTTATTATACCGGATGCCTTGATTTTGTCAATCTCTGCTTCCACTGCTTCTTTATAAGCTGGGGCCAATATCCTTATCCTTTGCTTGAAAGGTCTAATCTTTGGATCAATGTCCAATTTATGACATGCTATCGCTGGATCAATGCCTGGCATCTCATTCATGCCCCAAGCAAATACATCAACATATTCCTTGAGTAGCGCTTGCAACTCCGCCGACTCGCATTCATTTAATAAAGTACCAATCTTTACCATCTTTGGATCACTATCATCGCCGATATTTATGTCTTTAGTGGGTTCCACCGCCGTAAAATGTAATTTTGGTTCACCCATCGGCGATGGTTCCTTTAATTGCTATAAGGTCTTCTCTTCAGACTTCGCCGAATCTTCTATCGAGTTTACGGAATGCACATACGTGGAAGGGTTGGCGATGAAGTCTAGAATCTCCTGCTCCTTGACCGCTTCCTTGCCGAGCTTCTTTTTCTCTGCAATCTTTGCTTTTCGATTTTCTCACATTTGTATATCCGCCGAATTGCATGCTTTTGCCACTGCTAAATCTCCTACATATTCGGCAACTCCCATTGGTGTGGGGAACCTCAGGCGCTGATGATAAGTAGAAGGTACTCCTTTTAAGCTGTAGAGCCACGGTCTTCCAAGGATGGATGCGTACGGCGAGTCAACATCCACAATGCAAAGAGTAGTTTTCAAGAAATATTCTTTGCAAATCATGATTTTAAATTCAATTTCGCCCTTGGGTTTAGAAGCAATGCCATTAAATCCATAAATGTTATAAGAGGAAACTGTCGGCGAAGGGATTTCATCATCCTTTGCCCTCATTGCTTCGAAAGCGGTGTTAAAGAGGATATCTACAGAACTTCCTGGGTCAATAAGTACCTTAGGTAACCTGAACTTCCCCATCTGAATGGTAAGAACCAAGGGGTTGTTATGATTTCTTCCTTCTGGAGGGATCTCTTCGGCGGAGAATCCAACACATGCCTTCATCCAATCTTGCAAGGGCTCTTGCTTAGCGGCGACACTATAAATCTCATTTCCCATTCTATCTCGCTTATGAACCCGAGATAAAACATTATCATGAAATTCGTCCCTGGTAATCTTTGAATGTACGATGGAAAAACAGTCTAATTCCAACAAATCTCGCTCAACCTTTACCTCGTACACATTTGGAGTATGAGCTGGGATGGCTTGAATTGGCTGGACCATGATAGGAGGTGGCGGCGGCAATTCTAAGAATTCCTCCCCAAGCGGATGAATCGATGGACTTCTTGCTGTATGCCGGTGCAGTTCTCAGTTGTATGACCATGGAACTGATGGAATTGACAAAAGGAATTGGTATTGGTCTGTGGGGCCCTGGGATTTCCTCTATTGTAGGGATAGCGAATGTCATCTCTGCAGTTTGAACTCTCAATTTGGCCAAATGCATCCGTGTAGGAGACACGTAACTTTGGTAATGTAGCATCTTGGAAAGGTTGTTGGTTGCCTCTGCCGAATTTTCTATTATCTCCATTATACCTTCTTTCACCATTCCCATTTCGCCGATTATCTCTTCCTCCTCGTCCATAGTTTCCTCCTCGATTGTCTTGCTTATCACGCCCATCATAGTTCTCTCGCTTCTGCGAATTCCAATGCTGCTCGGCGGTAACTTGATGTTGTTGCTTTCCTACCTCAGGTACTATCATCGTCGAAGAGGGATTCTGCATCAAATTTCGTTGTTCTGCCTTCAGCCATTCTTTTTTGATTTCTTCCTGATCTTCCGGCGAGAAGCTATTGATCGAGTGAATTTGTTTTGCTCTTTCTTTCTTTAAGCGAAGCTCCTCTTCTCGTATTTCTTCATAATTTATCCATTCATCATGTATTTCCCTCAAAGTCTGCATATCCTTCGGCATTTCCCAAAATAATTTTTGATACAATAGGTCTGTCCTCTCCATGGCACTAAGAAATGACCTTATCTTCTCCTTTTCTGACACTTCTGATCCCACTTCACTACTCGCTTTCCTCCATCTTTGGATAAAAATTTTGTAAGTCTCCGAGGGCCTTCTCTTGATGTTAAATAGTCTTTCTACGCCGGGCCGACTTATGTTGTTCTGAATAAAAGCACGCAAGAATTTGCATTCTAATTTCTCAAAAGATTTAATTTCCCCTTCTTCAAGCCCATCAAACTAGGCTAAGGCTTCATCTTTGAGCGTAGCGGGGAATGCCATACACATTATCGGATCTGATCCTACCCAGGCCGCCAAATCTCGCTTATAAGCTCTTGAATGCTGGGCAGGGTCTCCAGTTCCATCATAGATGGATGTGAATTTGGGCATAGAAAACTTAGTAGATACATACCCGTATGTAATACAATCATGAAAGGGTGTCTTTTGCGCCTCTGAAAGTGCAACCTTGTATTTCGACTCCCTTGAAGATCCGCTTAAAACTTCCACTTTATTTTTTAGTCGGCGAAGGTCTCTCTTCATCTCTTTATCTACTTTATGCCGCCGTCTAGAGCTGCTATATTCTTCGCTATCTCTTCTAGGCACATTCACCCTTCTGCCCCTCTCATCATATTTCGCCGATGAATCTGAGACCTCTGCTGTGCTGGTTCCACTTTTTTCAACTCGACGAGTTGTTTGTGAATGGGATGCCTGGTGAGTTGTATGCGAATGGGATGCATGGCGAGTTGTATGCGCATGGGACTCATGGCGAGTTGAATGCGAATGGGATGCATGACCTCTATTTTGCGCCGCCATCAACTCTCTATGGCTCTGAAGTACCGTCTCCATCTGCAACTGCATTTGCCTCTCCATCTGACTCGCTTGCCTGTTATTGGCCTCAAGAATTTGCCTCAGCAAAGCTTCTGTAGTATTTGTGGATCCGGTATTATCTGCTATCACCACTGGGCGAGTTACAGTAGCACCAGGTACTATCGCCACACCATTTATGCTTGCCGCCTGTGGAATTTCTCCCGCCGTAATAGGTTCTGCCACCACTGCTGGAGTTTCTTCTGCCATGTGTAGTGCTTCGCCGACATCTTGCGCCAACTGCTGCTGAACATTAGTTGCCACTGTGCCTCCTGCAGTAGCATTTTGAGCTGCTCCCCCCGCATTTGATGTCTCGCCTATGGTTCTCAGAGTGAATCTTCCACCACCAACTTGCTCGCCGCAAGCATTTGCTTCTACTTCACTGCTGACCCTTCGCAGTAATGGATTAGGCTCAGGTGACCTTTCTGCATTCTAAAAGTCAGTAATGTCCTCCATGTAAACCTCCTCTTGGCGTGCTACTCGCTGAATAGGTGGTCGCCGAGATGAGCTCGCCAAATGGGGATCCGCTAGACCAGTTGGTTTCATTGCTCTGCTTCTAGTGTTGTAACCACTGGGGAATGTCGCTGGTGTAGGAAGGATAGGATGTCGAGGAGGCCTACCCGCCGGGGCTTTATCGCTTCTTCCTCTAGGACCCATTCGCCGAAGGCCTGTAAAAGAAGACAAACACACTTCCTGACAGTATTGATCTGTTAGTACTGTGGGTAAATACCAAATAAGTTAGTTGGATTACTTTTCAGAATGTTGATGAATGAAAGACAAAAATAACAGCTTTAAATCACGTGATGTGCAGATGATGACCTAATCATGACGAAAATTGCAAAAACATCATATGTGATTGTGATTTTCAAATCAAAATGACAGTACGGCAACCATTTTAAGGAGAAAATTTTTTAGAATACAATTTCCTCTATGACCCTAAAATTCATACTAACTCGCCGGAAAGAGATACTATTCTTGCCGGAATTATATATCTATATTTACCTATTCCAGGAGAAACTCATACCAAAGATAACATTTTTCTGTCCACAGAACCAGTTTCTCTGCTATTCATGTGATAAAAGTGAAATATGTGATAGAATCAGCGAAACAGACCGGCCAACTCTCATCTATAATAAGGACAGCATCTAATATGGCATGATTTCCAAAAATGGCAAAAAATACATGCTGAAAACCCAGATCCAGCGCCACAACATACTAGAAATACCCTAGTTTTTCTAATCTTAGCAATATTCTACAAGAGAACATTATAACAAACCTCATGACCTACCATATAAGGCAAAATAATATGGGAATCATAAAGAAAATCCTACACAGCGAGCACAACACTTCTAAATAGCAGGAGAAAGTGACTGAAACATTAACGGCGAGCTCTAAGACTTGTAAATCATACCATATATGGAAACAAAAGAACATATGATAACATCACAAAACGTACTGAAAATCAAGGAAAACACAAGTTCAAAACCTTTTCTAGCGCCAAAATGTAACTGTATAAAATCCCAATGGTTAGATCTTATACAGTACACCCAAATATCATACACCAACATACACACAATCATTCCTAGACATACATCTAACAAGTAACATGAGAAATATTAAAGAGAGAAGGGTTAGAGATACTTGACAAGATGTTTTACTTGGTTCGCCCTCTTAAGTAGGACTACATCCAAGGATTATCACTAGAATAAGTATGATTACAACTCTCATTTACCTTGCCAATCTTCTAAGTATAATCTCACAATAAGAACCCTAATTTTAGCCTTGGGCTATAGAGAGCAAGTATGAAACTTCTCCTCTCTCTAGACCAATCTGAAATATGTCCAACCCCTTTTCCAATAGGTTTACTCGCTATTTATAGACCTTTTTACATGATGGAATACAGCTAATACAAACAACCCAGGACTGACACTATTCTGTCTTGACTCGCCGACACACACACCTCGGCGACCTAGACCTTGCCTTATAAACATAGACGATAGAATCTTTTAGTAGATAAGAATGATGACGCATCCTCCACTGAGTCAAATAGTCAACCTGACAATATATCCGTTCTGACTTCTCTTAAATGCCCACCTACTTCTCAATTGGTAACGTGTTTCCTTTCGCTGACTAACCTCGCTCTACACTTCTTCTATACTCGCCGTACTATGCTCATATATCGCTGATATCACTTACTCGTTGCTCTCCTACATCTCTACCATACCCTCTGGTATGTCTTCTCTTCTCAGATGCTTTATATCGCCGAGGTATTTTCTACCCTTACAATGCATCAGAATCTCACCATCTTTAAGTGACAACACTGGCATACAAAAACAAAGATTTAGGGTAAGTTTTATTTGACTAGTGGTGAATAGTTTAGTCCAAGATTCTCTCACTCCATAATCCTGCATTACCCATACTTCAGCTCGGGCCAGCTTCTGGTGAAATAAAACTAAACTAAGGCAGTCTCCAAATACTCCCACCGTCTTAAACGTATAGGTGTTGCTACCTTCTGTATGTATTACACTTTTTTCTGGCAGTGGCATGTCTATGAATTTCTCATTACTAACATCAAAAGAGATTACATGATTGCAGTTATTTAGTGTATTGCCTATCCAATGAAGAGCTCCATGGAGAAAAACACCCCGAAAAACTACACTCGTTGCAAACTTGTAAGGGAAAGTCCGAGTAGTTCTTGACAAATGTGATCCAAATGTATATACTTCAACTTGACAGTAATCAGATTTATCGTAATCAAAATTCTCATAATCCACAATTCTTACCATCTTGTAATCTCCAGTTTTACTATCGTAACCAAACCCGGTTATAAGAGTTTGCTTGGGTTTCATCTGAAAACCAAATTGTTGAAATTCCTTGTACTCTCTAGTTGTAGGGTTCCAAATAGAAATGGTAGTCTCTTCATCAACTAAAACACAGAAACAAATGAGACCATGACAGGCACCCAAAACCCTAACTTCCATACCTTCCTTGTATTCAAATGGAGTATCCATCAGGATAACTTTTTCAGCAATATAGTCACATGATAGATCTGGTGGTGGTGATGATAATGAAGCAAAATCTACAGAGTATATCAAAGGCTTACCAGTACCCAACTCCTTATCAAAACTATGAGCCTACGACTGTTCTTATTCTGGATGCTGAGCTTAAGATGATCATTGATAAAATTAGTGCTAGAAATTAGATTAAGCCAGGGTTTGCACACACCCCTACAAGTTAATAGTGGTTTCACTGGTAACTTCAGAAGGATCTCCACCTGAATCTCCTCCGGAAGACTTGACATTAACCTAGCCGATGCTGCTGCGATTTCCTTCCTGAAGGGAATTATTTAGGGTTTTTTCACTTCTCTAAAGAGGGAGAGAAATGGAAGAGAGGAATGATATAAGATGTAGGGTCACGGCCTAGGATGCGAGGGACTCATGACCTTGTCCTCCGGGCGTTTGCCAAACAACGTAATGTGCAAATTCAGTTAATCTTCCGACCACGAGGCAGATTTTAACATTACATGACAAATATAATTTCATTACAGATAGCTTGGATATTTTAGTGTAGATTTTGAATAATCGAAAAAGAATTTCGGCCATGCGATATATTTTTGTTTTTTTTCTATCAAAAAAAAAAAAAAAAAATATATATTTTTGTTTTTGGATCAGTAGGCGGAATTAGGGTCACTCAACAAACATTACAAATTTTAAGTTACTAGATATTCTTTGGCAAGGGTCAAATTTAAGACCCGTAGATCTTAGGTAAAATGACACATGTAAAAAAAAGTTAAATTGGGTCTTCACCACATTTGTGAGGTTTGAAAAAAATCACATAAACTTAAATGTAGACAATGATTTTTTCTAGGCCCCACAAATGCGTTGGGACCCAATTGAATCTCCATGTAAAATGGATACCCTATATATTTATTCTACCTGGCTATTTTGAGGGCGAACCCTTTTTTAATGTGGGCGAGGGCTAATCCAAAATAGGGTTACAATCAAGTAATCTCAAAAACCCCTTATACATCATAATTAGGATTAGAGATGGTAATTGGGATTAATAAATAAATTATTGATTATCAAAAATATTAGATTATTAATTAGCAAATCATCTTAAAATTAGATAGTTAGCCATTATCACCACCACCACCTCCATTATAACCACCACCATCTCCATTTCCACCACCACCGCCGCCTCCAATTCCACCCCCCACCACCGCCACCATTTGTGTATGTGTTTTCGAAAATGTTCAAACATGATCCTCAAAGCTCAAAACAGTTATGGGAAGACTCACTCACTACGCCATTTTGACCATTTAGCAACGGTAATAAGCGTTGCTCTGAATTTCGGCAACGCTTATAAACGTTACCAATACGGCGTTGCTCTTTTTTAGCAACGTTTATAAACGTTGCCGTAATTCTAATTACAACCACGTTTATAAACGTTGCTAAATATGTGCTCAGAATTTTTAAAAAAATGTAATACAAAATTATATTTGTATTTTCAATTTTACTAATTATATTGAATATACAGATTTTATTTTCATTAATTAAAAATAACAAAAATTTACAGACAAAAGAAAAATTATCCCTTGAAAAATAGTTTACAACATTTTAATGTAATTTAAATGTAAACTTAGAAACCAATAACTTCCCAAAGAGATTAGTAACCAGTAAAATAGAAGTTCAGACAGACTTTAAAAAGATATGCAATCCCCTTAGGATTACAAGGAAATAATATGGTCAGCTGAGAAGTGCATACCAAGGCGATTAACGCGACGGTCTGAAACGATGGTAGGAAGTAGGTCGTTTCTCTGGAAACATATACAAGGGTTGGCATTGGATTACCCTCATCATCTTTATCGACTAATTTATTCGCTCACCTGCCAGTATCCCTTTTTAGTAATTGGTACATAAGTGTGAGACTTGTAGTGCTTTGGATATTTCGTTTCCAATAGAGTTTCGTTATGTGATGGACGATAACTTACAATACGCCTTGCTGCTAGTAGAAAGATCAAGAAACAAATCTCCATTACCGTAGTTTGCCATATGACCACTGCAATCATAAAGATCACCATATTAATAATTTTTGTCTTACAACGCAGTTAAAGAATTAAGAATGGCTATAAAAAGCCGAATGTAATATCTAAAGCTTATTACATAGTTATATCATCTTGGCTCCTAATCTATGTTACAAAGATGCTTACCTTAGCACCATCACGGGCTCGCGGGGCATGAACGTGAACATTTGGATTCTCCTCCATCTCTGTTGAGGCATCATCTAATGCTTTTTGATACGCTTGTGATGAGCAGCAGGTGAAGGAAGATTAGAAATCATCCCATAAATTGAGAATCAGATAACTCTATACGTGAAAAATTACAAATATGAAGGATACGTTAGTTGGTTACAACCATAGACAAATAGGAACTGATACCTATCAACTGCAACTCCCTTCTCTGTGTAATGTGGGTCGAAAGGTA
>JAJJMA010028994.1:1930-17885 GCA_023529015.1 Papaver nudicaule
GCAGTGGTTAAGTGGGGACAATATCGGTGGAAGGACGGGTCGTTACATTACTGATTTTTTTTCCTCCCCCTTTAATGTTTTCTTCCCGGCCGGATGTCGAAAGGCAGTGCTGCTAATTTTGCTTTGTCTTAATCGGTTAGTTCAAAGCTTACTTTGTTTCTTTAGTCTCCTTGGTTGTCTTTGGTGGTGATTCAAGTGACCAAGAGAAAAAGGTTTACTTTGTCCACCGTAATGAAATTGATTGAAATTGGAAGAATTTCCAGAGATTTGATGGGACTGTAATGAATTTGATAGAAATTTAACAATGTAAATGTGGGTCAAGTATGGGCTCGGACCCAATGCAAATCGAATCCGAAAATTTCATTTTCTTCCTCGATTTTGTTGTGCTACTATTACTCTACAATTTTATTCTCTGCTTCTGATAGGTTTGATTATATTTCAAGATAAAAATGAATGGGTTGAAGTACTCCATAAAAGTCGGCAGAGTTTGTTTTTCTAGTTTTGGAAAAAGTTGAAGAAATAATTGATCGATTTAATGGTTGTGTTACGGTAGTGGTTGTGAGGAGGAGGGTGGTAGTGGTGACACTCAGAGATAAAATTGAAGGAGATGGAGGCGGGCGGTGGCGGCGGCGACTGTATGTATTGATAAAGGAGAGGAGAAACGAAAGTTTGGGTGAATTGGGATTTCAGTATAAGATGAAGGATATCTTTGTCATTTGCGAAACAATAATGATCAAACCATAAGTAGTAAACATACTACTACTATTATTATTTAATAATCTAGTAATTTTTATTGAAATTAAACTGAAATAACATGCTACACCATCGAAATTAAATCTAAGTAAACACTACTAATCTAGTTGACGGTCTTTATATCTTAGGTATATGCCGATTTCCACCAGCTGTGTTCTTAGACCCTGCCGACCCGTATTGCTCTTTGGAGCCGTGTTGCAATGTAGGGTTACCCTTTTAAAACCATTGGCAAATAGGTCTCCGTGAATTTGTACTTGTTGACTGCATAGTTGGTCAAACTTTGGCTGTGATATTGCTGCAGTGTCTCCCTGAAGTACGCGTTCTGAGAGAATGGTGTACATCTCCCGTGCCTGGCCCATTCGTGCCTCCATAGAATTGTGTCGCCATCTGGGGTTGTGTAAATGCTGGGCCAGTGGGCTTGTAATTCAGTCAGGAGGGAGGGAGGAAGCTGTAGAAAAAAAAAAAAAAAAGTAAAAGAATCAGAGTTTGGGTTTGTGAGACCATAAATTGATACATTTAACATGAAAAACATTTTGTCAGTGAGTCATACGTACCTTTTCTTTCCGAAAATTAAAGGACCTCCTTTGCATGCATGGTGGTCCGATATTGCCTGGATGCTCCCAGAGCCTGGTGCTCCATTGCATTCGGAGAAACCCCACTGGACGCGTAAGGTAAAATTCGCATCGTTTCCCCTGTTGAAAACAAAGAGAATAGCTATGTCACTTAATTGGTGAAAATTAAGGTTATATTATCATTCAATGAAACTAAAAATTTACATAGAATAAAATTCTTACACTATAATCGACATTTTGGTCATCTTCCTGCTCGCCAATGTTCATAATCTCAGCAAGTGTGATGCGGAAGTTAATGCAATCAATGGTGAATGTAGATATAAGAAGACATTTTGAAGAAATGTTTCGATGATTCTTGTCGACAGAACAATGAGAAATCTTAAAAGAGAAGCGATCGATGAAAGTGCAAAGAATTTTTCTAGAGAAAAGAGTGGTACTATAATCATCCGGAGAGAGTCAGCTGGAGAATGGAGGTTTATAGCGAGAAAAATAATCATCCGCCGTGGTGCAATGTATGATCGGTAGTAGTAGTTAGTGCATTCAATGGCTGTGTGTGTGTGTGGTAGGTGAAAAATGCCATATGCCGGCCCATTAGAATACAGATATAGTATGACTTGAGAGGAGATATCTTTCTTCCACAAATGTTTCGCAAAAGAACAAACAGTAGGGTATTCACCAGTCAGGAGTTATTAGCATCTCTTATAGTACTGAAGTTATCCATGACAAGTACCAGTTCATGCGTATAATGTTGCCTAAATCGATCCCTCTTCAGCAGGTCCCATTCTATTAGTTCGTTTATTGATTTTATATTCACTTAATTTGTTGCTGAACTTGAGTTAACACTCTCAATACATTCTTCCTTCAGAGGATAACTCAACTGGATGTGTAGACCTAAACAACAATTCTTGAAAAATCCTCGTTCACATAATTCAAGTTCAGCAACAAAGTGGACATATTTGGACCTCATTCACATTCCTTATACCATGATAACGCTGATATCTACATTGTGAATCCTCTCTCAGTTCCAGATTTCAGTTCTATCATATACAGAGATATATAGCTGGACTGGAATCGTTGACCCCCTATGGACACGTGCATATATATATACCCTGTGATTTTTGTTCCCAATGGGTATTCGTATTCTAGTTAAGTGCTTTAATGTTGTTTAATTAAGCTGGAGATTTCTGTTGTTGAGTGGATCAATATTTTGTTAAAAATATAAATATTTTTGACGATGATTATATTGCGGAAATGTGGCGGAGATGTATGAGCATTGTATCGCCTTTGGCGTCGCTCATACAGAGCTCCTAAATCTCTAGTAGTGAAGGTTGTTGTGAAGCAAGACTTATGATCACTTAAACTACAACTCTTACTCTGATTGATATTTCTTAACTTGCTTACAATTGCTTGGTTCGGTTACAACAGATTGTGGCCTTCTATTTATAGGCCGACCATGAATACTCCAGAACTCACTACACATTTTTATCTCTAGACAGTATCCATCAGTACTACGTAAATTGTCATAAGAAACTCAGTATCATTCATTTCAATGGTAACTAAACATCACCCTGTAAAAGGTTAATTTGCACTTTTGAATCTGCTCGAACATAAGTTGAAGGATTTGGTATACGGGAAAGAAAGGGAAATGGTTGCCATTAAGCATGGATGTATCCCGAAACCGGGACAAGATAATGATGCAAGGAGAAGATTGTTACTGAATAACTATTTGAGTAATACAAGGAATTGAAGTATAGACTAGTATAAACTATTTCAAAGGAAATTAAGAATTCAACATATGTAAAAGGTAGAACTAGAAACGTCGTACATCCGTAGGGGGTTTATAATTGAGGGGATGTGTTTCTGGAGTTGCACCTTCGTCTTGTTTCCACATCTTGATTGTCTTGTCAGCCTCACAAGTAACCAGTCTTGATCCAGTCATGTCATAAGAGAGGGCGTATATTCCAGCTTCACTCTCCAACGAACCAGGCTGCGCAGTCGTTCGTGTTTGCTGAAAGTTATGCCCACTCTTCCAGTCCCAGAACCACAAGCTTCCATCGTCACCTCCGGTAGCCATCACGCCCTCCTCATTGACAGCCGCTGCGTTCACAGTTGCCTTCTGTTGAGAAAGCATATTGTGGTAGAACTGTCCTCCAGGAAGTATAAACTTCTTTATGTTGTAGTCTGCACCTGCTGACACAAAAGTACGAGGCTCCTTGGGATGCATTGCCAGTGCCCTAATGGACTTTTTATGGTTAGTCAATGTTCCCATTGTCTTCCCGCCATTCCGGAGATCCCAAAACTTGATTGTGGTGTCGTGCGATCCGGTTATAATTTGAGGATCAGTTGGTCGTGTGAGAAGCGAACAAACTGTATCGGCATGTCCAGAGAGAGCATAGATCTGGTCTTTAGAACGAATATCCCAAACACGGCAGACAGAGTCACGTCCTCCGGTAAACAAAATGTCGACAGTTGGATGAAGAGCTAAACAGTAAACACCACTCAGATGGCCATGGTAGGATCGGATGACCTTGTTCTGTTCCAGGTCCCAGCATTTAACTTGCTTGTCATCACCAGCGGAGAACATGTAGGTGTGCTGTGTGCTGACAGCAAGTCCACGTACCTGCCCGATATGTCCTGCTAACGTGTGCTTTAGCCTTCCACTTGCAACATCCCATATCTTGATTGTTCGGTCTGCAGATCCAGTGCCAAACCAGGAGTTGCTGGGGTCGAAAGCAATCGATCTCACCCATCCAAGATTGCCGCTTATGACTCTGTATAACCTCCAAGGAGCATGCCATTCTGGGCGGGGCAACTCATCATCACTACTACTATAGTATCTTTCCATGACCGAATATATATAGAAGATGATCTAAATTCTAAGAAAGCAAGATGATGATTCAAATAGAGTTTCCTTGATTAATTACCGCACCAATCTTCAAAGACCTTTGGAGAGATGAGCTGTGCTCTGAGAAGGAGAATTGAAGAAGATGATATGCAAAGAATATGAGATGTGATAGTTCCCTGCAGGTACCTTGTTTATTTATAGGGGCAACCAAAACCCAATTAAGGAAACTAGCAAAGTTAAGGAAGTCGTCCTTAAACACTTTCTTGGTTCCCCCTGCACCACAAAGTCGGTCTGATCACGTCAACAAATAATTAGAAACTGGGAAATCAAAAGAAATCCTCCCTGGATTTCTATTACTAGTAACCGATTACAAAGTATGAAGGCACGCTCCAGTTTGGGGTATTATTTGGTAGGCCAAATTGTTGTGGGCTGCCCATAATTTGTATCTTGTGAAGATTATCTTAACTTAAACCAGGTACAACCTTTACTTACAAATAGTAGCGACCTGCCGAGGGCCCAGCTTGACCTGGTGTGTCCGGTATAGGGGTGAGCAAAAGACCCAAAAACCGCCGGCCCAATCCGACCCAACGGTTTTTTGCGGGTTGGGTGTCCAATCCGCCAAAAGATGGGCCGGACGTGGATGATGTTTCTAGAAACCACTAAATATAGGGTCGGTTGCGGTTGGAGTGGTCAAAAGTCCATGGACATCCGCACCCACTAGGGTTAAGGTTATTTAGGGAAATTTAATAAAAACTCAGAGATTATTAGATATATTATGTCAGCGATTAATTTATTTATTTGTCATCATTCTCTGGATTGCAGACGCGTTGGAAGTGTTCAAGGATGAAGAAGAAGTAATCACTTTGAATTGACTTGTTTTTTGTTTTTTTTGGTGTGGTATATACGACACATAGTACTAACAGTAGGCTTTAGACTTCTAATTAAACTTTTGCACATTTAGATTGGTAGTTGTAAAACATGTTTTTTGAGCTGTTGTTTATGTTTCATTGTCACTTTTTTGTATATGAAGTTGTGATGTTGTACAAGAATTCGGGATACCTTATTATATATATGTATGTAGGTTGTTTCGGCAGTTTACATGTTTTGCACAATGCTATCTTCTTATAATAAATTTTAACTTTGTAAGAATCAGTGGATCATCCGCACCCAATCCGCGCATCCGTTGGATGCAAATCCGCCGGATGATGGATTGGGTGCTGATGTGGAATCCACAATCCGCCAAATATTGGGTGCGGGCCGGATGCGGCAAAAATCGGCCCAATCCGGTCCATGCTCAACCCTAGTCCGGTATATAAAAACGAGTTTTGGGTATCAAATTATCAACTAGTACCGGTTTATTGGGTCGAACCACTAGAGAAAACACGAACGACTGTGCAGCCTGGTTCGGGCGGGCTTCTCCCCAGGGGTTTTATATCGTCTGAATATCAATTTACCCATGTGTGATTTCTGCTGGACCATATATATGGGCGGGCTTTTTTTCAAGGGTTTTTATCGTCACTAATTCATATATCGTCCATGTGTGATTTCTGCTGAACCATATATATGGGTGGGCTTTTTCTCAAAGGTTTCCATCGTCACTAATTCATCTATCCATGTGTGATTTTTGCTGAACCATATATATGGACGGGCTTTTTCTCAAAGGTTTCCGTCGTTTCAATATCAATTTATCCATGTGTGATTTTTTCTGAACCATATATATGGGCGGGCTTTTTCTCAAAGGTTTCCATCATCACTAATTCATCTATCCATGTGTAACTTTTCCTGAAGCATATAGTCAAGGAGTGGTACAAGATGAGCGATCTCAAAGTGGACTTCCCATTCGTTATATAAAAAAGATCTCCAAAATTTCGTGATCTCCGCTGCCGAATTTTCCAATTCCAACAGAAAAGAACCGGACCGTAGGGGGTGACAGAGGACGATAATGCGAGCACCAGAGTATTTCTAAATACCTACAAAAATCGAAGTCAAATCTAGACAAATGTCTCAAGTTTTTGCTAAAAATACTGGTAAAGAGATGAATAAACGGGTATCGGGTACCCGTCGGATATTAATCGTTTAGACCCGATAGTTTCCGCGGCCAATCGGGTCCTACCCATTGGGTACCTAAATTGTTAATGGGCCCAATATTAGGAACCGAAACCGGAGTCATTAACATTGGATCTTGTTCGATTCCGGGTAATCGGGTACCCATTGACAACCCTAATCTAAAGTATCGAGCATTGCTTCAGCAGAATCCAAGTCTGACGATATCGTTCAGTGGCAAACTCTCATGCTCTTGTAAAATATTTTCCCTAGATAGACCTTAAAAATGGTATTTTTTTTTTATTTTTTTTTGAATTGAAAGGCTATATTAAAGTTGGACCGAAGTCCACTACCCACAAGACCAGGTAGCTAAGCAAAGAAATAAAGAAAAATCCCCTCCCACCCCAATACAGACGAGATTCGAACTCAGGTCGCCGGTGTCATCACCCAACGACTTTACCACTGTACTACAGTGACATCTGCTTAAAAATGTTATCATATGTAGCACCATCTGGTATGCAACCTTAGAAAACCCATTCACAGATCATGCACTATATGTAACTATATCCGGAGATACCATTGCATCTCAGTTTGCATGATCTATGATGTTCTTATTTGAAGTATGTGGCTCGTTCACATCTTAGTCAGAGTGGATGTCAAGAGACGGTACCTGAAATAAGCTTTGACCGTCAAGATAACTCATTGACCAAACTTTGTTAGCATTTCCATAACAGATTGTCAATATTTACCTATTTATCCCAGACATTTATAAGGCCAATTCCTATGGGGCAAACCAAAAGGGGTGCTTTGTAATCCCACGTGGCCTAGCAAAACTAAAATTGGGCTATGTAAAACCACCAGAATCAGTTAAAATAATATATTTAATATTTTTGGTGTCCAAATAATAATAAAATATTTAAAAAAATTGATAAAGGTGTTTGGTGGGTCCTTTATATATTTATATATTATTTGGGACCCAATTTTATTTAAAAAAAAAATTAGACTAAAAAGTACGAGGGACGAAAGGGAATCGATGAAAAAACCATCTGAAACGATGGAAAGGATCGATGAAAATTCCGTCGACGATATATTTTGCAAGGTTGAATTGCAATTTTGCAGCCCCATTTTCAGGATTTCATTGCTCCATAGGAACCGGCTTAACAATGACATTTCCTACAAAAACTTCCGTTTGAGAGTAATCACACGTGTCGCAATCCTAACGGCATTGAACAACCACGATCTCAAATGAAAAGTTGTTGAACGGCTGAGGAGAAAGCGGTTAAATCTTCTTTCTTGTTCCCTGCAAAAACTAGATCTAGTCTTAGAGGTTTTTCTGCCTCCAACACTATAACCACCAAATTATTGATATCACCGACGTTTCTTGCAGTTGAGTATATTTAAAAGGATCCATATTAACCTTTGGTCTTGAGCTAGGGATTTGGTGAACTGATTAAAAAGAGAATTTGGGTTGTGGCACAGAATATTAGGACATGTAAACTTTAACAGTGAGGTGTTATACTGCTTCTTTTAATAATGACTCTTGGTTGTGGCATAGAATATTAGGACATGTAAACTTTAACAGTTTACAAGTTCTAGCTAGAAAAGAAATTGTCTCAGGGTTACCAACTATTAAGACTCCTGAAACAAAGTGTGAAGATTGTATTTTTGGAAAGCAACACAGGGATCCATTTCCCATTGGCAAAGCAAGAAGAGCTGAGCAATTACTGGAGCTTGTTCACAGTGATTTATGTGGTCCAGTTGAAGTAGAATCTCGTGGTGGAAACAGGTATTTTATTACCCTCATTGATGATTTTAGTAGAAAAGGATGGGTTTACTTGTTGAAACAAAAGAATGATGCCTTTCTGGCATTCAAGAGCTTTAAAGCATATACTGAGAAACAAAGTGGTCATAATATCAAAATTTTACATACAGATAGAGGAACTGAATACATTGTGGTTGATTCTTTTATGAAAGAACAAGGTATACAACATCAAATGACTGCAAGATACACACCACAACAAAATGGTGTAGCGGAAAGGAAAAATCGTACTATTATGGAGATGGTATGTACAATGAGGAAAGCAATGGGCAGAAGCTGTTGATTGTGCTGTGTATGTGTTGAATAGGTGTCCAACAAGAATTGTTAGTGATATGACACCTGAGAAAGCATGGAGTGGAAGAAAACCTAGTGTGAGACATCTTAAGGTATTTGGTTGTGTAGCATATGCACATATACCTAAAGAAATACGTAAGAAACTTGATGACAAAAGTGAAAAATGTATTTTCATTGGTTACAGTAATGCAACAAAAGGCTATAAACTATTGAATCCAGAAACAGGAAAGCTGATAATAAGTAGAGATGTTATTTTTGAAGAAGAATCTAAGTGGCAATGGAACTCGGAAGTATCAAGAAGAGCTGTTAATGAAACACCATTAGTTGAACAAGATGAAGAAAGACAAGTTGAAGATGAAGAAAGAATTGAAGATGAAGCAAGAACTATGCAACAAGAAACAAGAACATCACGTAATCGTACTATCCCAGCACGATTGAATGATTATGTCATTACTAGAGATGATGAAGAAGATGAAGAATTAGTGAATTTTGTTCTATTTGGGGACTGTGATCCAGTAGGGTTTGAAGAAGCCTCAATGAATAAGGGTTTGAGAGAGGCCATGGATTTTGAAATAGATGCAATTGAAAAAAAAAAAAATACTTGGGAACTTACTTCCCTTCCAGCAGGAAAGAAATCCATTGGAGTTAAATGGGTTTATAAGACAAAGTATAGACCAAATGGTGAAATAGAGCGTCTCAAAGCCAGACTTGTAGCCATAGGCTATAAGCAAAAACCAGGTTGACTATTTTGAAGTTTTTGCACCTGTTGCAAGGGTGGACACCGTTAGAATGATTATTGCTTTAGCAACACAAAATGAATGGAAGATTTTTCAGATGGATGTAAAGTCTGGCTTCTTAAATGGAGTGTTTGAAGAGGAAGTCTACATAGATCAACCAACTGGTTATATTAAAGAAGGGAAAGAAGATCAAGTTTACAAGTTAAACAAAGCATTATATGGATTGAAGCAAGCACCACGTGCTTGGTATACAAGGATTGATACATATTTTGTTGAAAGTGGATTTGAGAAATGTCCATATGAACATACCTTGTACGTAAAGACAGACGCTCAAGGTAATCAAATTATAGTTTGAATTTAGATGATCTCATCTTCACAGGGAACAATACTGATGATCAACAAATTCAGGGAGGCCATGATTAGAGAATTTGAGATGACAGATATGGGTTTAATGTTATATTTTCTTGGACTTGAAGTTTTGAAGTCTGACAAAGGAATTTTGGTGACACAACAAAGATATGCAAAGACTTTACTGGAACGTTACAAGATGAGTAATTATAAAGCGATTAGAACTCCAGTTGAAGAAAGGTTGGGGTTAGAGAAGGGAGGAAGTGGAGAATGTGTTAATCCAACATATTTCAAACAGCTTGTAGGAAGTTTGAGATACTTAACTTCTACAAGACCTGACATAGTGGATGGTGTAGGACTTGTTAGCAGGTTAATGGAATCACCATTTCAAAGTCATCTGCAAGCAGCTAAGCGGATATTAAAATATGTGAAAGGTACAACCAATCTAGGAATCCTTTATAGCACTTCAAAGAATGCAGAATTAGTAGGATACACTGATAGTGATTGGGCTGGAGATATTGAAGAAAGAAAAATCACTTATGGGTTTGCTTTTCATATGGGATCAGGATACTTCTCTTGGTCATCAAAGAAACAACAGGTGGTTGCATTATCAACAGGGAAGCAGAATATGTAGCTGCAACATCTTGTGCCACTCAAGCAGTGTGGTTAAGAAGAATGTTTAGCTCTTTGAATCATGAACAGATGAATCCAACAAGGATTATATGTGATAACAACTCAGCTATAACGCTCACGAGAAATCCTGTCTTTCATGGAAGGAGCAAGCATATTGATATAAAATATCATTATATTTGTGAGCTAGTAGAATGAAGAAGTGATTATGAATTTCTGTCCAAGTTCTGAACAGGTTGCAGATATTTTTACGAAGCCTTTGAAAGTTGATGCATTTGAAAGCTTACGTGAAAGACTTGGAATGACTAGTTTAAATAGTCTTGGTTTTAGGGAGGCTGTTGGAAATAATGGCCAACCAAGACTATAGTTGGAAGGCGGCAGTGTTGGCTTGACAGACAAGTACATGAAATTCTAGAAGGGTGTTTTTGTTAGGAAAGTCTTGTGTTTTAAGTTTCGTAATGAGTTTATTAAGGAAGTCTGGTATATCGACTAGTATATATAGGCTATGAAGCCATGGAGTTATGTACACCAGAATTATTAATCAAGTTATTAAGAATTCTCTCTTATTTTGTTCCTTTCATAAGTCTTCGTATATCAGATTTCTACAAGTGGCAATAAAGAACATATTAACTTATAATCTATGGTATAGATTTGATCGCGTTCATCGTCACGGAACATAATTCTGGTGTCGTTTTTTATGTTAGTAAGCTCAGGATGCATACTATGAAAACTTGGGGAATCAATCAAGGCACATAAAGACTTGCTCACGCACCTGAATCGCAACAGAGACCTCCCAGGTAGCCTTGAGAAGATTTCTTGGAGAAGTTCTTCCGGGAGGTAATTTGACATTCTTGTAAATCGCCTCTTTTCTTATTTTCTTAACGTGAGTGAAGAGGAAGAAAAAAAGGGTTTCTCAAGATAAACATATGAAGCGTAATAAGCCTCGTCAGGCCTTTATTCATGAACAAACACTCCTGAGGTGCAAGTCAGGCCCATACCTAGGTGTTACCCGTTTGGATCCAACTAGAGGGGTGTGACAGATTCAATGTTGAAGTACATGTAATGCACCTAGTATCAATACTACTCGAAAATCTGGCCTGATGTCGCGTAAAACGTATCACTTGAGTATCCCCTATATATGTATATGTATATACACCTACATTGTTTCGAAACCAAAAATTCTGGCAAGATATGCTTCAAATTTGCTAGAAAAAAGCTACACTGAGCTAAAGTACATTCACCGATCCACACAAACATAAGAAGATTCAAGTTTAGTACGGTACATGCTTGATGCTTATTCACTCTGCATGAACACAAGTAATTCGAAAGGGTTTTGTTAAACACGTACAAATAAATTCCAATTCCAGGAAAACAAAGTCAAGGGTCTCCTATCGAAGAATTCAGAATTTACAAAGAGAAGATTGCGGACAGGGTAACATTGACGATGCCACAATTAGTCTTTGATCATGCACGTTTCTTTTATAGTTGCACATGTTGGACTTATCAGTTTTCTATTCGAACCAGTCTTAAAATTTGAGATGATATGGCATTGTATAGACTTCATGGCCCAATGGATAAGGCGCTGGTGTCTGTTCGACATTCTGTTTTGGATCAAGATAAACTTTTTGTAAATGAATACATTTCAGGGCAAATGAACACAACTTTTGATCAAATCATCCACAAACATGAACTTTCATGGAACATTTTGGTGGGTAGTGGGTGGCGGTGATATTATCCTTCTATCAAAATTTGTTCCGCAACATTTTGGATGTTTTGTCTCCACATTATTGAATGACTTTTTTTTTGTCATGTAATACTCATGTATGTATCAGGTAGTTAATTAAGTCAAGTCTTGGTAGTTAAGAAGTTCACTTAGCGCCACTATGTCATGGAATTATGTATCGATAACTAATTTTGGTCTTCCAGCTCCTTCGCAAAATTACCAAAAGAATTCTTACTCCACTTAGCCAGAACTGAGCCCAAATGATTCAATTTCCATGCATCGCTAGATTTCCAGGTGGTACATAGCAGGTCTTCATATTGAGGGTGCTCACTCCAATAGAGTTCGTACTTAAAAGACCAGCTTTTCTTCTTTTTCAAGATTCTATGTGTATTCAGAATAATAGGCTAGAATCCCAATACTCTAACAGTCGCTACTCATTCTAGGAAGCGTTTTTTATTTGAATAAATCTAGGAAGCGTTAGAACAGCAGCTTTATTTGTCGAAGTATGTCCACTAAGCTGTTAGAGCAATTACTGAAACCGGGATGAGAATCATCAAGAGTGACTGTTCCGGCCAGATTAATATTTTCTTCCTTCCATCAAAGAAGACAAAAACATCATCCAGATGAAGAAGAACTAGCCATCGAAAGAAATGTAAACACACAGAACAAAGAGAGACCAATTAAGAAGAGAAAAAGAAAGAGGAGGATCAGAAATGTACAGTATTATTATTACAGAAATGTAGCAAATCTTACTATCCCAAGTCCCAACGAAAATAAATGTCAATACAAAAATATACTATTATTATTTATATTAAATCAAAAATATACTATTAGTACAGTATCTCATGATAAACAGATTCTGTCGTCTTAAATAGTAAGGTGAACAATAGCTCTACTTTAGCGCTAATTCTATATGTACGGCCGAGTGGATCTCCCACAAAATCCCGTGTGAGACATCTCGGCGGATGGACCCGCTGGTGGGACCCGCTTAGCCGAAATATAAATCCACATGGGCCGTTAGATCTGTGAGCGGGATTTTTTGGGAAATTCTCGGCGGTCAGTATAGAATTACTGCTACTTTAGTTGTGACGTTGTCCAACCCATCAATATAAATATAAAATGGTTTCAAAAGCATCTAATTGGTTATTTTATTATCATTTAATGAGACTACAATTTACTAAAACTTACATCATCATCTACATTACTGACCAGCTTCGTCGTCACCGTCTTCAAATTTCTGCAACTTTGTTGAATATTTCTCCGAAACAATTAAAACGGCTTTGCAGCTGATAACGATAAACAAAGCCAGGATGACTCTTGCCTTCATCATACTTTTTGAAACGCGCTAGCTAGTAGTATCTCATCATAAACATACATAGGCTTAAATAGTATCTCATCATAAACATGCATTATTTACTAAGATGTAACTCAGGCAAAGACTAGGTTCCTCAATAACGCTACTCACTGAAAACCTTAGATTAGTTTTCTCCAACTTCTCATTTGTTTCCATCGCTAGCAGCTGCTTCTTTCTTATTCTTTTGCTCATTTTTTTTTTCACTGATATTTTATCGATCCGGAAAGCATTTGGCTTTTATAATACACCCGCAAGATAAGCGGAGCATGCTGCTCAACGTGAACTATCTATATAAACTCTCAATAGTTGTGTTGGTCACCTACCATTTTATTGCACACTTAAAGCCTCTCCAATAGTGGGTGGAAAAATTCCTATCTAGAGGTCTTATTTAGACCTTTATTTTGAAGGGTTTATGTGGGTTAACCTTAAAACTAGTAAACAATCTCCAACAGTGTATGCTATAACCTTTAGGACATCTTAAGTGGATAAAATCTTAGCCATTTAATTTAATTTAAAATAATTATTAAAGGAAAATAAAATAAAATTGAAGATCTTTCCGAAATTCTAGTTAAGACTTTCTCTAACACCTTTTATAGTCCATGTCATCACCCTTAAACTCAGAAATTCCACCATTAGAGCATCTCCAACAGTGGGTGCTGAAAATCCTACGTGGGGGTCTTATTTAGACTTTCATTTAGGAGGGTTTATATAATAAAACTCTTTGGTTTATAAACCATCTCCAATAGTGCATGGTCTTAACCTTTAAATTTATATGTGGATATAATTAATTAAATAAATATAATTGCTTCTCTTATTTTTTATTGGTTATTTAATATTTAAACCATAATTAAAATAAGAAAAGTTAGTTAAATTGATGACATTGGTGGTCGAACAGAAAGTCAAAATAAGACTTTCACTAAGACTTTTTGGTTGCCATGTCATGACGACTAAATTTGAGGACCCTACTATTGGAGATGAATTTTTGTAAAATGAAGGTCTTAAATCCTACGTGGCATGTAAAAAATAAAATTAGACCCACTGTTGGAGATGCTCTTAGAGATTTATTTTCAAGAATATTGGGTCTTAAATCTTATGTGACAATAAAAATTAATTAAGACCTCCACCCACTGTTGGAGATGCTCTTATAGAGTGCTGATGCTCAAGTTGTGATTAGCTGCCAGATTAACCTGGCTGAATTTGGGCCCATTGACAATAATTTGGCCCCATGGAAAAATAAAATCGGTGGATATTATGAAGTAAAATAAAAAAAAACCCTTATAAATAAAGGATTGTTTTACCCTTTCTCCATTAATTACATGATTAAAGTCTAAACAATATTAATTAGTTTGAATTCTTATATTAAAACAAGATTAAAAATGATCAAACATGAGAATCACCCAAGTTTTTTTAACCAAAATTTTGAATCTGAACAACGCACAATCGGTGTATATATATAGACACATAAGCCGATTATGTTTGGGTTCTCAAACAATCGGTATATATTGGTACTCAAATACGCCGATCGAAAAACTTGAACAATAATCATTGGATGTTTAGCTCAACGTGAGTCATGTAACTAATTGAAGGAGTACTCTTTGAATGAGTTACTTCTACAGTTCTACTTCTAGAATATTGTTAGTAAATGTATTATGGGTTTCCCACGGTAGGTACACCTTTGTCTTTGGATGAGC
Source organism: Papaver nudicaule (assembly GCA_023529015.1). Classification (NCBI taxonomy): domain Eukaryota; kingdom Viridiplantae; phylum Streptophyta; class Magnoliopsida; order Ranunculales; family Papaveraceae; genus Papaver; species Papaver nudicaule. The sequence goes on from JAJJMA010028994.1 coordinate 16,740, forward strand.
TAAAGTAGAAGAACTATGGTAGGTAGTCAATTAACTACTGAGAGAAGAAAAAAATCTTCTAAAGAAAATTAATCTGATAAATTACCTAAAAAAAAAAGATATATTTTTAAATAAAATTTAGTGATTTTCAGAATAAACAAGCTAACAAATACTCCTATACACATATTTATCTTTATAAAAATCTTAATAAATAAATAAAAATTATCAATTTGAACTGATTCACATGCCAAACACAGAATTTAAAAGAGAAATTTGATGAAATGGTCCTAGAGGACGGTTAAAAGTGAAATTTTATCTAATACCCAAACGACACGTCACATTTAATTGGACCTAATTATCCCTCCAATTTCTTCATCAGCTTCTTCCTCCTTCTCCATCTCGACCATATCCATCTCCATCTCCTTCTTCCTCCCACCATCTCCATCTCCATCTTCTAAACAGCAACATCATCGGTCCATCACCACCACAAACAGCAACACCACCACCGCCACCACAAACAACACCGCCGTATCCATCACCACAACCAACAACCACAGCACCATCGTCATCTCCAACAGCAACACCACCATATTCACCACCAAAAAACAGAAACGCCACCACCGTATCCATAAAACAACAACTCCACCACCAGATCTGGTAGGTTTCTTTAATTTTATTGTGAAAATTGATTTGGATTTGATGAAATTGATTTCGATCTAATTTCCCCCAATTCTTTGTGATTGGGATTGTGATTTGTGATTGTGATTGTGATTTGTCTATGGATTTTGTGTATTTTTGTTGTCAAATGTTTGGATATATGTGAATTTTAGGGTATGACTATTGATTGTGATTTTCCCATGTATGTTGTTGTTAAACAAGTAATCAAACATTTGGATATATCATGAATTCTAGGTATGACTCTGTTGATTGAGATTTTTCCTTGTATGCTTATTACAATATTGATTAAAGAGTTTTTTAGCGTCATGTTTGTGACTATCTAGGTCTGTTCCACATTTTCGTCTGCTAGGAATACCGGTAACTGTCTTGGAATAGTGGATTTCATTGACATATGAGGAAGGAGAATGTATATTTGGGAAATGCAGTTTGTTTCATTGATCATTAGTCACTACTTATACCTGGGTTTTATCAGTGTTTAATTCCTGCAAT
>JAJJMA010029011.1:49413-76118 GCA_023529015.1 Papaver nudicaule
CCCCCAGCTGACGTCCTTTACAGGCCTAGGAGTTGCTTTGACCGATGCCAAAGGCTTGTGTCAGCAATACTGGTTTTTCAACCTAAATGTTGACGTATGGTGTAACTGTCCTCTATCAGTTTACCACACACAAGATGACTTCCTTCGGATTGTTAAATCCAGGTCATACGGAAATTTACTTCACAAATCGGGGCTGACACACAAACCAAGTAAGCAATGCCCAATTCGTATCTACCTCAGTTATACACGAAGAATCACTTAAGAAACTTGTATAACTGGAGCTAACTAGGTCTTACAACTCGTAGAATTGGCGTGTATTCCTATCTAGCCTAGGTTTGGAGGAAAATAATTAAATTGTAAATATTTATTTCCCAGTAGTATAAAGAATATCGTCTCTACTCCCAAGAAAATGCAATCACAATACTCCTATAAGAGCAAGCACTATGGTGCCACAAGCCATCCCAAGATTTGAGTCATATAGGATGGTATATTTGACACAAACTGGCAACCACAATGGTCTTAGCTAGAAATCGACAGAAACTCAGTTTCAGCCACCTCTAGAGTGCGGAGACTCAGTTTTCGTAATTTTTCTTCTGCGGAGACTGAGTTTCGACTTAGTCAAAGCTTGACTTTTGACCGTGCGGAAACTGGGTTCCTGTAAAGAATGAGTTTCTATACTAAAAACCCATCAATCTTTCATAACATTCAACAAACATGAATTTCCCGGTTATTGAGCTCACAATATCGAGCCCAGGCTAGAGTGACCAATTCTTCGTGTGATGCATTTCTATTTCTTTGGTACATAACTCTCATAATTCGGCAAAACTCAGAGATATCTCTGCTAATGCAGTTCCATCTACTTCTAATTCCATTGTTATCTAACATTTGGATTATTTGTAACTCTCACGAACACATCAAAAACACGAATCCAAAACGCCGGCTGCCAAGGTTCCACAGCACCCACCAAACCATTCATTCGGCTACGAATGAAAGAGAAATTAATAGCGAGATCTTCTATCTCGGTGTAATTGTTCGCCATATCGATTTTGTGATGAGAAAAACTTGAAAATTTGAAGGGAGAAAGAAGGAATCAATTGAAACAAGATTGATTGGGATGAATTGTTCAAAGAAGAAGATTTTTCTTATATAGAAGAGTTCCCAATGGCTATTTTTTTTTTGAATTGTGTAAAAAGAATCGTTGGGGATCTGAAGGTCAAGAAAAATTAGAAAGATGGATGGCTTAGATCTGAGGTGTAGAGGGAGTGTCAGACCCCGTATTTTTAGTTTTGAACTTCGGGACGAAGTTCTTTTTAAGGGGTTAATAGTGTGAGATTCTGTATTTTCGAATAATGATTTATGGGCTTAAAAATCAACTCGTAGAGGATTGGGTGTATTTTATTAAATTTGGGTGCAGTAAACTATATATAAATGTCTAGCTCTTATCAGTGTGGAGTGGTAGGGAATATAAATGTCTTTAAATTACTCCAGTTTCCTAATATAAACATGTGAGAAATAAAAAGGCTTGAATATATTCATTTAGAGCTCCTCCAATGGTCGTTGTGTGTGGTTCCTACGTGGCAATAAAATCTAGACATCATATATATCCTCTTTTACCTTAATTTTTCCTAAAAGTTTGGAGATTTTTTCTTGATCTCCGACCATCCTATGTTTAGAGCTTCTCCAATGATGGTAGTGTGTGTTTCTCATATGGCAACACAAACAAGACATCCTTTATCCTATTTAGCTTTAAATGTTAGCTATTTTATTTTTTCATCTCCAACCCTACTAATATTTAACTTCTATTTGAATTAGCTGTAAATCTATAAATAAACATATTTAGAGATTTTTTGTGATATTGTTTACTAAAATAATAGATTAGATTTATTTTAGGTATAAAAGATGACTAGGATGGGAAGACATCCTCTAAATGAACCTCTACACTAGAGGTTCACCTAGAGGATGTCTAAATATTTTGTTGCCACATCATCCTCACAACAATGGGTTGGAGATGATTTTTTACAAATTTCGTTGTGGATCCCATGTGGCACAAGACTTTATCCTTGAAAATCAACCATTGGAGAAGCTCTTAAACCCTCTACTTTGCTTAAGTGTAATTTTATTTTCAATTTTATTTTTAGATTTATATGGATTTTGCTTAGATTTTATCTTATACTGTATATTTTATTTTTGGAACTAAAAATCATCTTTCTTAAATAAAATATATTTTTATCTATGAAACAGCTGACGTGGATGTGAAGACATTCCCTTCTCAACCTCTAGATGTAGAGGTTGAGGTAGAGGATGTCTTCCTAAAATCATGGTATATTTGTTATAAAAGTTAGGGTTGGAGAATGATTTTAAGAAAAATGGAAGTGGATCCTACGTGGATTTAGAATTTTTTCACCACAAATATTCCATTGGAGAAGCTCTTAGGGTAAGTAATGTATATTTATTTGTGATTTATATTTAGAGTAATAAACATATATATTATTCATTATTTTTCATTTTCTATACCCTAAAAAGATTATATAAAACTTAGCCTTAATTTTCTTCTCCTTCTTTTATTCTTCCTTGTGTTTCACAATTCCTTCTTCCACTTTTACAAAATCAATACAAGAAAAATAGTCAAAAATCCGTACTATTGATTTATTGGAAAGCGTGTCGGTTTTGCATCAAAGTTTTGTGATTGCTATGTTGAGGTAGAGGTTTCTTCAAATATTAATCTAAATTCAATTAATCGTTATTCATTGATATTTTTTCTTAACCCATTTAATTTGTCTCTTTAATCAATCTTTGCTTGACTTGATAATGCTTGGTTTATATTCTAATCACTAGTACGTAACCCATGCCATACTGGCACGAACTTTGGTTTGTTCTTAAACATACTATTGGAGTATTGATTCTTGGATTTTATTTTGTGTTTGAAATCGGTAGGAGAAAGTAGGCATTTGCCCCTCTTGTATAGAAAAATTACGAAAAGATCTAAAGAAAAAAGAAATGAAAAGAAAATAGGAGGGTAACTTAGTCCTTTCACTGTCAACCGGTGAAAAAGCCCCTTCTTTTTATTATAGTGAGATATTAATCCTAGGATTTGAATTTATATAGCTTTGTGAATAGATATAGAGTTTCTAAAAATTATCTAGATTAAAATGTTATCCCTATCGATGATCAGATTGTGGTATTGGTAAATAACATGCTTAGGTATCTGTGGATCGAATTTGAATATAATCCACCGTAAATTTACCGTTGAGTTTATTTTAAAACTCATGCGATGTATTCTGAAAATTCTGACGGTTTCGTTTCTTTCTGTTCTTGATTGGTTTAGGTAATCTTAGTGACGTTATAATAATTTGTGGTCTTCATTAAAGTTGTAGATTTGTGTCTTATATTTAAAATTAAAATGGCTTTGGATTTGTTTCATTCCAGATTATATAGAAATTGATATGAATATTTTAGTAACATGACGTATTCTGTCAAGTTTTAGAGTGACTCTGTAACTTCAATATCTTTTGTTTGAGCCATGGATTGTGTTTGAAACTTTTACATAATGAACCTAAATATGTTGTGGTTATATAGAATTTAGGTAATCCTTAACCGGGCATGTATTTATGTGTTGTATGAATTGACTAACTGTACGTGGAAAAAGGTTGAGATGTTATAGAATGTGGATAATTTAGTAAAGTAAAATGAGTGGAGGTTTAATTGCTAAGTTTAGAATGATATTGGAATTGGTCTCGATGAAATGTAGAAAGCTAATTCGAGAATTAGTTTGAATAAAAATTGTTAAGGTACGAAGATTGTGCGATTTTTAAAATTATAAAGATTAGTATACTAACCGATGTTAAGAAGATAAATGGTGAATAAGCTAAAATGCTAATTAAGAAAGTGCGCGGGTCTTAAATAGACGATCTAGATTGCCTAACCGCCGGGTCTCTTTTGGGATGTTGTTAACCAACAGGTCCTTTTTGGGATGAGTGCAAGAACTTAAGTCGCAGGTTCCTACGAGAATGAGTGAAGGCTACTAACTAACGGGTTCCTATGAGAATGTGTTAACTGTCAGGTCCATTTTTGGATGAGCTAGCCCGAGCGATCAACTGTTGGTCCAAATTGGGTGAGTATAAAATTATGCACTTGAATCGGAAAAGCTAAATGTGTATTAACTTCCTAAAGTGAAAACTTATAAATAGATGGTTTGATTTTGAGAAGAATTTTGAAGTGAATAGAGTGAATAAATTCCTGAGTCGAAAATCATAAAATAACTACGTAGAGTGTAATCTAGAAATTCACTAGAAATCGGTCAGTATTAGTTAATAATTATTTAAAGTGTAAGAAAAGATCCAGTACAGTTGTAACGGTAAATGGTTTGGTTCTTTAATGTATCATTTGTTAATGCATTAATTGTGTGGCAATTAATATTTTGGAAATTTCCTACTGAGCTGTGGTTGCTCACCCCTTTCTCTCCTCCCTTTCACAGAGATGAAGCAAGACTAGATGATAAAATATATTAATGAGTATCACGGGGATTTTGGCGTTGCGTATTTTGAATTAAACCGAAAAGTTGGTTTGTTTTGTAGTTTGTACTTCTGATTTTGTATTTCCTTTATAGTTTTGTAACTGAAGAAGTAAAATTATATATCTTCTAATAATAGAATTTACTTGATTTGACATTTAAATTTTGTTTCTTAAAATGTTTTAGAACTTTTATGGACCCACACGAGTGGCCGTCCGTAATACGGGCTTGCCAGTCGGATCGGATTCGGCCCACAAGGCCGAATCAGGGTGCGCTGGAGGTTCCGGAAAACGGGATGTGAAGATAAAAATGTCAAACGGTCATATTTACGGGACGAGAACTGAGTTTCCGCACAGCTCTACTACGGAAACTGAGAATCTGGGGAAAGTAGAGTGCGGAAACTGAGTTTCCACCCTACGGATACTCGGTTTCCGCCTCGCATTTGTATCTCTATTGCCTGCTACATCTGTTTAGCAGGCAATAGAGATATAGATGAAAATCCCTAGATTATAAAGAAATTCTTGACCATAGTGGTTGCCCATCTCCATATTCTAAAGATTTCTCTATAATCTATGAACCATAGTGCTTGCTCTAAAAAGATGGTCAAAATACCATAAAGAAAATCTGGCACTTCAATCGGCAAATTCGGGAAAGATGAACCAAAATCATGTATTGTCGTTTTCCTTAATACATATAATTGATAAAAGTTTCCAACAAAATAAAGTTTTGTAGACATGTCAATATATGGATTGCTACCGCAGATTTTTTTAACAAGTGTGTATGGTCAGGGCCGCCTCATAGTTTCGGGAGGCTCTAGGCGAACTCACAATTTGGGGCCTTTGGTTTTGGTAGTGTTACGATGGGGTGGGCGGCCGAAGGCCGCCAATTTTTTTTTACCAAAAGGTGTTCGAAAAAACAAGTTTTCTACTATTAGTACCTTATAAATTGATTGAAATCAAACTTAGGTATGATTAAATTGGAATCAATGTGCCAAAATTAACTTAATATGATTTGATTCGCAAAATTTTGTAAAAGAGTACCTAAATTATATTTCCTTCAACAGTTTAGATGTTGTGTTGTCACCGTTCTTTCGAGTGGAAGTGATAAAAAGGATTGAAAGATGGTCGATGTGAGAAACATTAGAATTTTTGATAGTTAATTTAGTACCCCACACTTGGTATATATAAAAACAAACAAAGAAGTATTACTCCATTCTTGATTTAACCCACTAGCGTTGGTATGTCAAGCTAGTTGTCAGTTTTAGGTGTCAAAACTCAATTCTTGATTTAGCCTACTAGAGTTTAGATTTCGGAAATGGGATATAGACAAAGTAGTAGAGACCTTGAAGACGAAGACTGTGAAGACAAAGAAGACATCAATTATTCTTCATCGACAAAAGGTTAGTAGGAGTTATGACTTTATGGATATTCTTCTATTCTACTTTCTCTATTCTTTCGAAATATAGACTGATGAAACATTTGATGAAATGTGAGGATTTGGTGGGACTACATTCCACTTGGCGTATTCGGTAGCCTAAATTTCCTAGACTGGCGTTTTCTTAAGGATTCCCATCAAAGGTTAAGAAGACACTTTCACGGGGTCCATTCTTTTTAGGAGAAAAAATCGTCTGTGCCCAAATTCGCTGTCCCCCCCCTATACCCCCCCCACCGGGCGGGGGGGGGGGCCACCTTGGTTGCGTCTGGGGGGGGGGGGCCAAAAAAAATTTTTTTGGATACGTGGGAGAAGGAGATTGGTTGGGACAGGGGAGGGACAGGGTTTTTGGAGACAGAGGATTTTATTCGTTCTTTTAGAACCTAAAATCTCATTGAGATCCTTGATCCAAATCAGTTCCTCTCTGCTACCTGTTAAATTCCTTCATTATCACCGAGAGTTGTTATCTTAAAACAAGAGCCTAATTTAGTCTACTATTTTATTTTATTTGTTTTCACAATGCAACCTCCTCGTATTAAACAATTCAAATCAATCGATCTTACCTTCCCATGTATGGAAAATTCTTTTTACCACATTATTATTCATTAAGAGATTACCGCATAACAAAGTTCGCCAATGAATTAAAGAAAAAGTCCAAAATTATGTCATGGATTTACAATAGGAGATTTATAATAAATTCTCCATTATAAATCCCTATGAAATACAATTTTTAAAAACAAACACACCATAAATTGGTTTAGATTATGTTTTTTAAAATAATTAAAACAATAATAGGAGTACTCAATGAAGGCACCACAACGAAAGCTGTACAAAACTTGAATATTAGAGCTCGAGGCCCCACCACCACAGTATCAGCCAATAAGAATCGTTTGTTTTACAAAAAAACGAAAGGTAAAATCGAACTTTTGTTCTTTTCGTTTAGCGACATCATCCTAGACCTAAACTCACCTCTTTTTGTTCTTCTTCTCCTCGCTAAAACTCAATTTTCTATGGTGTTTTTTTTTTTGTTGCCTGCTAGAACTCAACTTTTTGGGGTGCTTCTTTTCTGTTGCCTTTAGTCCCACAAATGGCTAATACACCCTGATTATCTGACCCTAATCGTATTCACTTTGGTAAATCCTGAACTCGTCGATTTGTTATTATTCCTTTCCTCTGATATATTAGTAATATGTGATTTTGATTCATTGTTTTATTGATTTGTTAACAGGTACACGAACCATGACATTGATTTCTCTTGAATCTCTTTATTTGATTAATTTGCAGAAGAATTACTGAACATCGGGGCACTGGATTTGCATTTGATATTGCAGGTAAAAAGGATGGGGAGTCTGATGTTCCAAAAGAGTAAGCAAATTAAACCCATTGTTTTTTTATCTTTGTTATGCTCATATTAGATAGTTAATTCTGTTAATTTGTCGTCGATTTGCCGTCGATTTGTGGATGATTGCAGCGCAGTTGCAGTGCATTTCAGTTAATATGTCTGATCGGATTTGTAACTAGCACAGAAAGGTACAACCAATATGTTTCTCAGCACCCTAATAATCAACTTATAACACCTTCAATTTGGTTTTCCAATATAATTTGCCTGATTATATAGCTACAAGTAAGCTTCCTGAAACACGATCAGGAAACATAGCTTGGGGTTTTGATATAAATGACTGTGTTTGATTCTTCAAATGATTTACATGTATGCGTTTTTCATTGTTTATATTGTAGGTGGTAGTACATGGATGTGAAAAATATAGAAGTGCCAGGGGGAATTAAAGGTCGTTTGCCTTTACATTTTTGGTATCAGTCATCATCCCCGGGGTCTCCATGGTTTCTTATGTACACTCACTACTGCGTGTTAGTGATATCTCTGATCATAATCTTTCTTGAAAAATTATGTTCATTTATTTTTTTGTTCGATTGAGGTTTTTGATTTTCTAATCATGTTGAAGTTTGGAGTTCTTATCTATGGGTTCTTAGTAGTCTTTCCATTCCATTTAATATAAAGTACAGATTGCAAATATAGACTTACTGCTGTATTTCCAATCTTTTGAAATCCCTTTCTTTTGTTTTGTTCCTCGATAGATTTGTTGTTTAACTATCTAATCTATCCGCGGATACCCATAAATACACAAACCTTGAAAGATTGAAGGTAATCATGGAATGATGCTTTTTAGTTCTCAGGCAAGACGTATTTCGTAAACTCTATTTTTTCTTCTTTTTCGTCTTCGTTTTTTCACATAACTCGGATGGTGTTGTTAGAATTGTTCATTAGTACTATAAATTTGTTCAAGACTATGAAAATATACCTATTTCCTAATATGATGTTCTCTGGGGTTTCTGATTGTTTTTAGATTGCATAAATTGTTTTGAATCTTGATTTGGTGTTTTGTATTTACAGGAATTCCACAGATTCCATATGAACTTCTCAAATTAGTTTGATGGCTTTATCATGAATCTAATCCTGGATTTGAAGTTGTGCACGACAACTTGATATAGGAAATAGGTTCTTCATTCTAGGTTTTGTACACAACTTCAAATCCAGACGTTCAAATGGTTCAGTGGAAAAGGCTTGGTGCGTGTAAACAATCAAAAACCAAGGATATCTTGCCCGGATTGTCCGGTCAAACCCACTAGCGTTGGTATGTCAAGCTAGTTGTCAGTTTTAGGTGTCAAAACTCAATTCTTGATTTAGCCTACTAGAGTTTAGATTTCGGAATTGGGATATAGACAAAGTAGTAGAGACCTTGAAGACGAAGACTGTGAAGACAAAGAAGACATCAATTATTCTTCATCGACAAAAGGTTAGTAGGAGTTATGACTTTATGGATATTCTTCTATTCTACTTTCTCTATTCTTTCGAAATATAGTCGACTACTTTAGTAGTGATAATAGCGATTGAGATCTTGTTCTTGTGTAACATGGCCTTGTGTGTCATGACCAGTATTTGATCCCACGAATACTGTGAATCAAGAATGTATGAGATAGATTCGACGCCATATGTCCATTGCAATGGTTTGCTTGCAAACTGTTAGTTGGATATGGATGAATCTAAAGGAGTACTCTTGAGCAAAGAGTCCATGGATCACAGCTGAGGACGTTCTCACGTCTAAGTTCTGGCTCAGCCCAGTGCTTCCAGCGGAATCCAGATTTGACCAAATTTGACAGGCAGACGGTTCCCGAACCGGTTTGCGTACCAGACACTTGGGAATTCTCTTGAGTTCGAGATGTCTATTTCTTCACGAACCAGTACGTGAACCTGACGTGGATATCTCACTGGTTGTCGAATTTAGTGTATATTCTTTTAGAATTTCACTCTGAGTCAAATTCCAAACTCCTTTATCTCTTAGATGGACTTGTGTAAAACATAAATACCTTTTGTGTTCCATCTAACGATCCTCAATGAGTCAATAAGATAAGATTATCTCTGGTCTGTTGGATTTCTATCTTGAAGTGTTTTTGAGCCAACAAAACACTTGGCAGATAATTCTAAAAAGAATTCCAATTGAGATTAATCTTTATTACTTGGTTGGCAAGTTTAAGGTTTCCTTAACTTGTGGGACAAGTAATTGATTGCTTAATTCCAAAGCAACCTATCTTATTGAGTGCTATAAATAGAGGTGTCTACGGACAAATACCGCAAGCATCAAGCATACATGAAGGTCCTTAGGGAAGGTAACGTAAACTCTTTTCACTTCGGTGAATGCTTGTTGTGGTATAGTCATCCTCTATAGGTCGCAGCTCCTCTGGGAACTCCCTACGACTATAAAGACTTCTCTTGAGAGTTGGGAAGCACAGGTAGGAGATTGAAACCATCTTTGGTTGAAATCGAATTAACCTGTAACCTTGGTAACCTGATCACGTTCTTGTCTATTCCAAAGTCCGTCTCTTCTGATATACGGCTATTCAAGAACTGATACGTTACTCAACAAGGTTGGAAAGGTAGCAACGCACGGCTGCACTCGGTGTTGTAAGACCTAGTTGGCTCCAGTTATATAAGTTCCTTAAGTGGTTCTTCGTATATAACTGAGGTAGATTTGAATTGGGCATTGCTTACTTGGTTTGCGTGTCAGCCCCGATTCAAGAAGTAGATTTCCGTATGACCTGGATCTAACAATCCGAAGGAAGTCATCTTGTGTGTGGTAAACTGAAGAGGACAGTTACACCATACGTCAACAGTTTGGTTTAAAACCCAGTATTGCTGACACAAGCCTTTGATAGCGGTCAAAGCAACTCCTAGGCCTGTAACAGACGTCAGCTAGGGGAATCAAGTGCGTGGCGATCTGTGGGGGATCCAGAGACGTAAGGAAGGCGACAGTATCCAATTCGCTTGGAGGGCTTGAGTTGGTCTCTGCTACATCCCAGACCGAAGTCTTATAGTAGGCTAGTGTTTGTAGTCAGTTTGTACTGGGCAGTGTTCAAACTGGACGAGGTCCCGAGGTTTTTCTGCAAGGCAGTTTCCTCGTTAAAAAAACGTTTGGTGTCTTGTGTGCTTTTACTTTCCGCATTATAACTCTGATTTATAATTAAAGCACCAAGTAGTACGTTATTGCATAACTGTGAAGTTGACTCCAAAGTACTCTTTGTCGAGGTTTAACAACTCCAGTTATAAGTGTGGATATTGATTTTTGAGATCGTCCATACTTCAACCATAAGACTCACGAGCCAAAACAAAAAGTTGGTAGTATTTCGGTACCCCTTCTTTTTCACTTATTTTCAGCCACATAGGCGGGGGAGAAGCTGCGGGAGAGAGGCGGGGGGGCCTGTAGCAGCTTCGGTGGGGATTGAGAGGATGGAAGGGTTTGCAGTGGAAAGTACAAAATTTTGTAGACTATCATTGACATTGACAATGTCGAGATTTTAACCCGTGACTGGTGTGTAGGTACAAGCAACTTTCATGGTGTTATTCTAGACACTAATCTGTACAATTGGAAGGTTGTTATGCAGTGGATTTCAGTTTGTTTTTCTCTTAAACTTTGAGCTTTACTGTAATTAATCTATCTTTGTGACTTTTTCATAGTTCCTTCACCAACTTTGTGCTGAACTAAATTCTCAATGAACAATGCCATTTTTGAATCAAAAATAAAAGAAAAGAAAAAACTACCAGAGCCTCAACCTCAAGTACAAAATCTAACCCATATTTATCCTTACTTAGAGCAAGCACTATGGTGCCATAAGCCATCCCTAGATTGTGAAGATATAGGGATGGCAGAAATGACGAAAATTGGCAACCACGGTGGTCTTAGCCATTTCTAGACGGAAACTCGGTTTCCGCAGCTTCCACTTTGCGGGAACTCAGTTTCCGTAAAATTTCTTCTGCGGAAACCGAGTTCCCGCACAGTCAAAGCTTGACTTTTGACCGGCGGAAACCCAGTTTCCGTAAAGAATGAGTTTCTATACAGGAAAACCCATCTACCTGAACTCATTTCTCACTTCTTCTCCACTCTCTCTTTTTCACTCAAAGAAAATAGATAATCACCCCCTTTCGATTTTGAAGATAACCAGTTGGAATTTTTTCGTGATATTATAGGGTTTGCTAACATTTCGAAGGCGATTCTTTTGCATCATTCAATTTGCAATTTCATCCACAAGGTTAGTAAATCTTATCTAGGGTTTATAAAATCCAATTTTAATTTGATTATCATGATTCCTTTGATTTTAGAATGAATCGTTAAAATCCATTGATTTTTTGTTGTTGTATGGTGTATTTTTGATTAATTGTGGTATTGAAGTAGTTTTGGTGTTGAATGTATAAATTGACTTAAAATTCATGCTTGTAAAGGTGCAATGAGTTTGATCCGTGGGTGTTTGAATGCAAAATACGGTCTCAATTTTGCTTCATCGAGTGATGATGATGAAGAAATTAGTTTACTCCATCGCATGGTAGAATTGGATGCCCGGAGACATAGGCTTAGACAACCGGTGCCTATACAAGTGGAATCACGCCAACACCTTGGTGTAATAGAAAGATAGCTGATGCTCAAATGATGTATGATTACTTTACAACTGGTGGGACTTATACTCCAAGACAATTCAAACAACGTTTAGGTATGAGTCGAGGTTTGTTCGAGAAAATTCTCTTCAAACTTTGTGAAGTGGATGAAGAATGGCGACAACATCAAGATGCATCTTATAATCCGGGACATTCTCCTCACATGAAGATGGTTGCTGTGATGAAATCTTTGTGCAAAAGTATTGCTGCTGATAGTCTAGATGATAACACTCGTATGGGTGCAACCACAACATATTACTATGTAAAGAGATTTTGTGCCAACATATGCACCATATTTGGACCTAGGTACTTGCGAGAACCTACTACCGAAGATGTTCGAAGGTTGCTAGCAGAGAATGCCGCCCGTGGATTTCCTGGAATGCTTGGTAGTGTGGATTGTATGCATATGAAATGGAAGAATTGTCCGGTTGCTTGGCAAGGAATACATAGAGGCAAAAATAAGGTTAGTACTTTGATATTAGAGGCGGTGGCTTCATATGATTTATGGTTTTGGCATGCTTTTTTTGGAATGCCCGGCGCAAACAATGACTTGAATGTTTTGGCCCACTCTCTCCTTTTTGATTCGCTTCTTAGTGGTACCTCTCCTCCGGTTAACTATGTCATCAATGGACACCAATACAACATGGGTTATTTCTTAGCTGACGGTATCTACCCGAGGTTGAAGACAATTGTACAAGCTTACCCAGTAACACTAGACATTCCGGAATATGTTAGGTTTAATAGGTACCAAATGGCCAAGAGAAAGGATGTTGAACGTGCTTTTGAAAGTCTTCAAGGTAAATTTAAGATTGTTGGTGAACCATGCAAGTATTGGAAACAATATGATTTGAATTTGATTATGAAATGTTGCCTTATTTTACACAACATGATCATTGAACATGAACGTCGAGATGCAGAATGGGCTGCAGTTGTTCCAGAAGTGAATCGGGTACCAACAGGCCCCACCAATCACTACTCGAGTCTTCGAAATGAAGAATATTACCACCAGTTAAGAGCTGATCTTACCGCTCACATCATTGAACTCCCTGGAAGAGGTGAAAGAATAGACTATGACTCAGATCTTACTGGAAGTGATTCAGAATATACAACTCCGAGTTCAGACTGTTACTCATCTGTAGACTCTATTTTGTCTGAAGATGATGTGACTGAAGACTATGTGCTCTCTGGAGATGATGATGATGATGATGAAATGAGTAGTGGTTCTGAAGCAACAGGGGGTGGTTATGGAGCAGGTGATGGTTATGGAGCACCAGCTGATGGTTTTGAAGCAGCTAATGGTGTTGAAGCAGCAGGGGGTGGTTATGAAGCAAATGATGGTTATGGAGCAGATGATGAGGTAGTTGAACCCCTTGATTAGTACTATGTTGTAACTTCCTTTCCAATTGAATTATGTTTTAATTTTTATCTGGAGTGTTAGTTAAAAATATTATCAAACCATTTATATTAGAAAGGAAATTTTCATTAACTAATAACGTAGATTTAAACATCCGCCCATTCAAATGTGTTCGTTACACTTTTTAGGAGAAAATTACGAATGAGTATTCCTTAACACCTCGTTTGGTTGGGAGAATTGGATTCCTGGGAATCCAATTCCGGGGTAATCCAATTCCTTGGAATTAGATTCCAATTCCAAAAACTAATGTTTGGTTCAAGTAATTCAATTACCTTTGGTTTTACCCAGGAATCCAATTCCATTCCACTACTAGACCAATGGAATAGAAATCTATTATTTTGGGGGGAATTGGATTCCTAGGAATCCAAAATCTTGATTACAGAAAGTTGGTTTGTCATGTTTGGTTCACGGAATTGGATTCTTTCCCAGGAATTGGATTCCCAGGAATCCAATTCTGCCAACCAAACGAGGTGTAAAGGAATTACATTGACATCTAATTACTTGAATAACTAATAAGTGCAATGGTAATGGGTTCATAAATCAACATACTTCGAAGGTTTTGAGAAAATCCTTTAGCTCATGGTAATGTGCTTCGTACTCGAATTCCTTTCCTTTACTTTGTTTCCATACTTCAAAGTCCAAGCATAAACTTCATCCTCCGTAACATCCTTCCCAAGTTTAGCTCGGACCAATCTCCCCAAGTGCATAAAATCATGAACGTTTTGGCGTATGATCCACCATCGCTCTGACAGGCCTCTTACATCTCGCACATATTGGTTTTGAAACTTGAAGTCTTCTTCGATATGAATCCACAGGGAGTTCCACTTGACCCTACCACGATTTTTTTGTAATTCATAATAGTAGATCACGTCTTACAAAGACGTAGATCTTCTTCCAACGTAAATGGAGCAAAACTAGGTTTCTTGCGTGTTGATGGAGGAGGAGATAATGGTTTTTGAGATGGAGTACACTCATAATAGTATTCATGAACTATCTTATCAGTGATGTTTCGATAACGTCTACGAGGAGGAGATGCTGGAGGAGGTGTTGAGATGGTTTCCTTTGGTTTCCGTAGTAAAGATAGTATCTCTTGTGGTGATCGAGATGGCCTTTTGGTATTTGACGATGAGCTTGACATTGTAGATTGATTGAGATAAAGGTTTGGGAAGAAGGTTTGAGAAGAAGAGTTATCTATGAAAATGAATGTTTGTGAAAGAATTCTATTTATAAAGATGAATACCTAACGGCTAGTTTTTTGAATTTTGAATTTTGGGGATTTGCAAAAACTAGCCGTTATGAGGTGTAGAGAGAGTGTAAGAACAAGTTTTACTCAATTAAAATGACACAAGTTTTACTAATTTTTCATTAATTGAAACAACAACTACAATGGAATAAGTTTCCTTAATTGAAACAACAACTACACTGCAATGATGAAAATAAACAACAAGTAATCTACTAACATTGCTCTAACTTTCATAATTGAAACAACAACTACATTGCAACTACAATCCATAATCATGTCCGGCGGCGATTGCAACATTCTTTCATAAAATTCACCAAACTTGAATGGTCGGTGATTGAGGACATAGAATTGTGACCGAGCTCGTACAACCAATTCTCGGCGTGATTTCTATGACTCCGGCGAATAGCATTCATAATTCTTACAAAATCCAAGATGTCTCTACTAATTAATGCCCATCGGTTGCTAATTCCATTTTCATTTCTGCCTCTTGGATTATTTGTGGCATTCACAAACAAACTAAAAACACGATTCCAAAACGACGTCTCTCCTAATAGCCCCGCAACATTTTCCATTGATACACGAATGAAAGAATTAGTAATAGCACGATCTTCAAACTCGGTGTAATTGGTTGCCATATCGATTTTGTGATGAGAAAAAGTTGAAAATTTGAAGGGAGAAAGAAGGAATCAATGGAAACAAGATTGATTGGGGTGAATTTGTCCAAGAGGATGAATTCTCTTATATAGAAGAGATCCCAACAGATAGTTTTTTTTTTTTTTTTTTTGAAAAAATAGTCGTTGGGGATCTGACGGTCAAGAAAAACTAGGTAGATGGATGGTTAAATGTTGAGGTGTAGAGGGGGTGTAAGGAAAGAAAGGTCAAACGGTCATATTTCTGGGACGGAAACTCAGTTTCCGCAGGGTTCCTGGGCGGAAACCGAGTTTCCGTAAAAAAAAACCCTGCGGAAACTGAGTTTCCGCCCTGCGGATACTCGGTTTCTGCCTCGCATCTGTATCTCTATTGCCTGCTACGGATTGGTAGCACCAACTAGAGAAATCCATCTCTATCTGTATAATATAGGGAATTTTTACACCATAGCAGTTGCTTTTCTCCATTTCTCCAAGACATCTCTAGGAAACATGAACCATAGTGCTTGCTCTTAGAGCTAAAAAATGATTCAGAGACCCCAATTTTCTCATAGTGGTTTTCTGATGACTATGTCTCACGTTTTTTTCGGCCCATTCTTAAAACATGGTCCCTGAATTTTCTGAGTGGAATGGGGTGAGAAGGGAATGAACCAATAAAATCATGGTACATAGTGGTGTAAAAAAATGGTGTATGAAGTCCGGGTTTCCCTCGCATCTTTGCTCCAAAGAAATTTATAAAAATAATTTTTTGCCAAAGTCTATATTTATTTTCTTTAGCCAAAAAAAAGTTAAGCACTTTATATATATATTTTTTTTTTGCACATAATCTACTTTCGCTAAAGTCTATATTTATTTTCTTTAGCCAAAAATAAATAAAACGTATATTTAGCAAATTCCCCTTGTATCATATTGAGCATTCCAAAATTACATATGCTTAATCCGGGACCGAGTTTAGCATGTGGCTGCTCATGAGCTAATGCCATATTTGAGATGAAACTGAAACAGGACGAACGAAAAGCTCTAAGATGGGAAACAAACAAAAACTACCAAAAGAGTCGTGATCACGGATATGTCAAATGCGGAACATATGACTCAAACTGAGTTGAAGTCGTTCCAAAGCCAAAAACACAAACACTACAGTCACTACTTACTCAGTTTAATCTTTCAATTAAAATAAGTAATAAAATCTCGTCAGAAAAAGAAAGAATAAAATTTTAAATGCAATCTCAAATTCCAAGGTGCCTCTTTTCTTCTTTACAGCTCTGCAACTGTACAGCCTCATCTCCTTAAGGAGGTTTCAATTCTCTCCATCTCTTCACAGTTATTATCTCATCTCTAGAAAATATATTTCCACGGTGCAGTGTTTTCACATGCAGTCTTCTCCTTCTGGTTTTAAAATCATTGACTTCTGCTACTAAAACACAGGTCTCCTTCACAAATCTTAGTCAGTCCTATTGGAATTCAACAAAGGCATGAATTTTTAGTCTTGGGTTTTCACTCACTGGTTATGATTTTGCTTTTGTACACACAAAACAATGGAATTGAAAAAGCTTCCATTTTTAGAAGCATTTTTTAATGGGTTTTCTTCTGGTAAAAGAAAAATCTTTTCAAGTTTTAGTTTAGGAGTAGGATCTTCACTTCTCATTCTTAGTCTGATTTACTTGTATGCTCCTGTTGATATTTCTCTATTTCAACCTCTCTTTCAAGGGTTTGGTTCTTCATCTTCTACTGCAAGTAGTACTAATTCTGGTTGGCCTTTAGGAGATATCATAAAGGGATCTAATGTTAGTACTGATTCTGATTTGAGAGTAGAAACCCATCCAGGAAATTCATCGGACAGTTTGAAAAATACAACAGTTTTGAGTTCTAATGAAGGAGAAGAACAAAAAATTCATAAAGGGAGTCTTCCAGAGGGACCAAAAAATTCAAGTCTGATTTCTAACGGAGGAGGAGAAGAGAAAATCAATGTTGGGAATTCTACTGAAGTAAAGAAAAATGGAACTGCCCCAGTTGGGAGTTTAAATGTTACTTCTTCTGGTAATGAATCTCAACCACAGCAACTACCCATAGATGACAAAAACACTACTAGTGAAGTGAAGAAATCTATTGGTCAAAATGGAGACAAAGAAAGTGTTGTTAGCAAAGAAAAATCTAAGGAAGTTAGTGAGAAAGACAAGGTTATTAGTTCTAAGAATGAATCTGGGATTAGTAGTCCAGTTGTTGTTAGTACTAGTAGTGGGAATTTGAGAGTACTACCTGATCTCAATGAGAAATGTGATATATATAAAGGTAGATGGGTAAGAGATGAGAATAAACCATATTATCCACCTGGTTCATGTCCTCATATCGATAAGGATTTCAATTGTCATTTGAATGGTAGACTTGATGGTGATTATTTGAGATGGAGATGGCAACCGGATGATTGTAATATGCCCAGGTAAGATCTCACCTTCTTTTGTTGTAACCATGTTCGGGTATGCTATAATATCAAGTGTATACAAATTACTTGCTAGATCTAAATGTTAGCGACTTAAATTTAGTTTCTGGATATTATGAAGTTACTGCTGGGTGTTCTGTCAGCTTACTTGCGGGGCTGGGAGGCCAAACGATTGTATTTACTTAGATCCTAAGTTCATTTCATAGTATTGTGACTAGAGGCTCAAGTCATAGATTGTTAAATGTAGATAAGAAAAGAGGATGTTTGATTTTGGCGTCTGAGTTATTTATGTGGAACTTTCGTGCTGGATACTCATTTCTCCGGCGCTTTCATATCTATGGTAATGAAAGTGCATTATGTTAAGTTATGTTTATAATCTAAGAATACATATTTGTCTACGCAGATTACTAAGTGTAGTTATGTTAAACGGTCATTTAGTTCTTGCTGCCATTAGCATTTTTTAGAACTTTGAAGTTCTGCATTGTGATATATTTAACTTGAAACTTTGACTGCAACAGTTTGAATGCTATTGATTTTCTCGAGAGGTTGCGTGGAAAGAGAATCATATTTGTTGGGGATTCGCTGAATAGGAATATGTGGGAGTCGTTGGTGTGTATGCTGCGGCATGGTGTTGGAAATAAGAGTAGAGTTCATGAGAGATCAGGACAAACTCACTTTAAAGGAGGGCAAAGCTTGTACGATTTTAGATACGAGGTAAATTTCTACAGTATTATGTTTAGAAACGTGAGAATGTCTTTCATTTTTGGTTATATACTTGAATGACATTTTCTTTTATGTTTGTACGCAGGGCTACAACTGTTCTGTGCAGTTTGTGAGTGCTCCATTTCTGGTTAGAGAATCATTTGCCAAACATGGAAATGGGACGACGGAGACTCTAAGATTGGATTTGATGGATAAAACATCATCAGCATTTCGTGATGCTGACGTGGTAGTCTTCAATACAGGCCATTGGTGGACTCATGAGAAAACCTCTAAAGGGTGAGAACCAGAGTCGTTATTGATAATACACGGCCATTCTTTTGCATGCAAAATATAAAAAGAAAAGAAACTTACATATTTCATTAAAAGAACTACCTCATCTTGTTTTCTATAAAGTCTAGAACTCTAATATTCATTATGCTTTCCTTTGTGTATTCTGTGGTTGATACAGAGAGAACTATTATCAAGAAGGAACACATCTGTACCCAAATATGGATGTGATGGATGCTTTCAAGAAAGCCCTCGTTACCTGGGGAAGATGGGTTGACAAGAACATCAATGCTAGCAGAACGCAAGTTATCTTCAGAGGATATTCAGTTACCCATTTTAAGTATGAATTCGACATCCCTCAACTTTTTATATTAGCAAGTAGCAACACACATAACATTAATGTCTCTAAAAATATACCTCTTTCTGCTAGATCGTATGTTTTTTTTAGGTTTAAAGGGATTGTCTTTCAATCCATTCATTTCCCTTAGGCCCCAACTGTTATTAATCTGCTAGTTGAGCGATCTTTTAATTTTTGAGATGAAGCAGAGATATTTGCTTCATTTGCCTACCTTGATGACTTATTATCATGGACTTCATTTGACTGTGCTTCATGATATCTCAACTTCATAGGAACTTTAAGTAATATTGATATACCTAGGGAGAAATTTGTTTATCTGTCTGACAATTTAATATGATTGCAGAGGTGGTCAATGGAACTCGGGCGGAAAGTGCCATAACGAGAGTGAGCCGATTTTCAATGAAACTTTTCTGGCTAAGTACCCTCCAAAGATGAGAATTGTGGAAGACGTGCTAAAACAGATGAAGACTCCTGTAATATATATGAACATAAGTAGGCTTACAGATTTCAGGAAGGATGGACACCCTTCCATATTTAGAATGGAATACAAGACTGAAGAAGAACGGATTGCAGCTGTGCATTCTCAGGATTGCAGCCACTGGTGCTTACCTGGAGTTCCTGATACATGGAACGAGCTGTTGTACGCGTCACTTCTAAAATTAGGTAAAGGAACATGGAGAACTTGAGAATATATAAGTTCTAAATATTATGCAGAACTTGTCATTCTTTTGTCCATTTCATATGTTATTTTCCATGGGAGAGTACTCAGATGTAGAAGTCGGATTCCGACAATGTTCTTGATACACATACGTGTAGCAGTTTAGGGAAAATTATCTCTGTAAATTTTTACACTCTTAATGTTATATTTAAAGCTACAAAATTCTTTATTTATAGTAATGGAAAATTTATATATTACATTTTCAAGAACCATATCTCCTGTTGAACTTCAGTCTTCAAGGACTTCTAAAGTTACTTGTGGAAATGTACAATATTCCCTTTGTGCAGGTTTTGGTTTTTGAGTTACTGCAGTCATTTTTCTAAGCAAGTTCATTGGCAGCCACTATAGAGCTTAGTTCTACTTGTGTGCACAACAAAGTACTTGTGCTGATGCTGATTCCCTACTCGGGAACGGTATTCTGCCTAGCAGGTCTTTCTGAAAAGGATATTATGAACCCACCAATGCACGAGCACCACTTTGTATTACTCATGGGATGTCCATCTTGAAGCAGATTAACCCAGACTTGGTGAAAGCCCCGTTTGGGATTGATTTTTTTCCACACTTTGTAACAAATTTTTACCAAAAATTATGTTTGGTAAATTTTTTTTCAAAGTGCTTCATTTTAGGCCTGCTTTTAAAAGCAGAAGCTATGGACCTACCTAATTTTAATTAATTGATTATCCATTTTAACCTTGTTATTTTACTAAAATTACAAATTTTACCCTTCAATATTGTGCACATATTACTATATTCCTTATTTCAATTTTTTTCACTTTTTTTTTTCCTTTAAAAATAAGATAATCATCATTTATATTTATTTAAATATTTTGAAATTAAAAATACAATTTATTATAATTATATTGTCTCTTTCTAAAAAAAAAATAAAGCATGTCTATTTTCGTCATTAACTACATCATCAGCACTTTTACACTACAATTTACCAAATAGAATTTACAGTTTGTTAGTCAGGCAACACTTTCTACATTATAGTTTACCAAATGTCCTACTGCTTTATTTTCACAGCACATCACAACAACGCACAGCACCGCACAACAGAAAATCACTTTTATAAAACTGACAGCAATACCAAACTCGCCTGAAGACATTTCATTTAGACCAGAGCCATTTTGGTTGGCTGAAACATAAAGCAAAATACCATAGATACCTTAAGAAAGGCATGCCAAACGCTCAGACCTCCCTTTTTATGGAGGAACTGGTCAAATTTCTAAGCCTCCGAAAATGCCTAATAAGAATGTCACACTTGTCCCTCATATACGGTTCTGCAGCTGCCAAATGGCAAGTATCTGCCAAGTGTAACCTTGACTCGGTTTTTCATGAACAAATTTTCTGCTGATTATTATGATTAGTAGCATATTTCGGTAAATAATAATGGAATCCAAAAGTTCTCCATTCTCAGAGAGATTTTCATCTTATATGTTTTTTTCAGGTAGAAAAAAGCTATTGTCGGTCTCCAGTTTAGTTATAGCATCTTCTTCCCTTCTTATTATTGCTTTAATCTTTCAGTATTTCTCAATTAATATATCTGTATTACAACCATTTTTTCATACTGATGATGATACGGGGAAAATGGGAAAACCCCACGAAGAGAATTTTGCAAATGGATCAACAAATGCAAGCCTTTCGGGTTCTCATATCGGAGAAGAACCAAAAACCCATGCTGGAGCAAGTGTTGATGACAAAATCCTAGGAGAGAGTTCAGTTGGTGATACAAAAAATGATAGTGTTTCCGGTGAGACACAAGAACAACCACCACAATGCAGCATTCCTGAGAGTAGCGATACTGATACTGATGTTTATGAGAAATGTGATATCTATAAAGGTAAATGGGTAAGAGATGAAAAGAAACCATATTATCCGGTTGGTTCATGTCCTCACGTTGACAAGGGTTTCAATTGTCATATGAATGGTAGACCGGACGACGATTATTTGAAATGGAGATGGCAACCAGATGACTGTAATATACCCAGGTAAGATCATCTAACCTCTTTTTCATGTATGTATGTATATATAGTAGGGAGGCATCTAAGTGTAGGCACCATTAGTATTATCACACACCGGCCAGCTTTAATACCTTAGTGCAGAGGCATCTTCTAGCCTGGCAGTTTTTCATGGGCGTTGCAGCATGATGTCATCTGGTAACAGAACTGTTTCGTGTAGCACAAAAATTTGATCATTCCTCATTAGCATATGAATCAGGACTCTGGCTTTTAAATGTGATGCTTCCCATTTTATAAACCTGTTAAGTTTTTTTGGCTGAAGCCACCCTGAGGTAGTGTCCATTCCTACTAAACATGATAGCATAACAGTCTATGGGTCAGTTGATTCACCCACCATTCTTTAACTTAAGGGCTAGCGTTATACGACCGCAAGGCTTCTGAAGGTGTTTTCACGAGGCCAGTTAAGCTAATAAAGTTGTAGGTGCTCCATTAGTTTACTAAGACAAATTTTTTGCACCAAGTCTGTTTTCTGTGGGAGAGGCAACTGCTATGTAGTGTCATTGCTAAAGATTGCATGCTGTTAAGTTGCCATACAAAGTTTTGTCTTCATTTATTGTTAAATGTCAATGCAACTTCACAGCTTCAATGCTACTGATTTTCTGGAAAGATCGCGTGGAAAGAATATCACATTTGTTGGGGATTCACAGAATCGGAATATGTGGAAATCGTTGGTGTGTATGCTTCGGCATGGTGTCTCAAATACTACTAGAGTACACAAGATTTATGGAAAAAACTACTTTATAGGATTTATATACGAGGCAGGTTTCTATATCTAGCTCTACTTCTTGAAATGTGAGAATGCCTTTCTTTAGGTTCTATGCTCATTTTTCTTTATGTGGATGGTCTGTCATGCAGGATTACAACTGTTCTGTGCAGTATGTGAGTGCTCCTTTTCTTGTTAGAGAAACATCAGTTAAACTTGAAAATGGAACGTCGCCAACAGAGACCTTAAGGTTGGATTTGATGCATAAAAAGTCAGCTTCATTTCATGAAGCTGATGTGATAGTCTTCAATACAGGCCAGTGGTGGAATTACGATAAAACATCTAAAGGGTGAGAACAAGATTCCGAAGTTTGTTGTATCAATCAGACAAAGACTAAACTTCGTAGCTCTTATATTGTTTTGTTGTTGTTTGTGCAGAGAGAATTACTATCAAGAAGGAACATATCTGTACCCAAAATTAGAGGTTCTGAAAGCATTCCATAAAGCCCTCATTACCTGGGGCAAATGGGTTGATGAAAACGTTGATATTAACAGAACGCAGGTTATCTTCAGAGGGTATTCATTTACCCATTTTCGGTAAGAAACTAAATATGCTTTACCTTGTGAAAAACACTTGGGGTGTCCGTACTGTAAAATACACCAATAGTTTGAAAATCCGTTCCACACTCATAATGAAGAATAGTTTCAACGTTTATTCAGTAAAATATTCTGCAATCTGGAAAGCACTTGCCATGCCTAGCTCGTAAACCAAACCACTACCTAGGCAAGTAGGCATATTGTACAACGAGCTTGATTTTGTTAGATATGTAATCTGGATTGTGATCTGGCATGTCAAACTCATATGCAGGGTGACTAGTAAAAAAAAAATAGTTATAATTGTCTTTTATGAATATGATACCATTGCTGCAGGGATGGTCAATGGAACTCAGGCGGTCAATGCCACAAGGAAACTGAGCCAATCTTCAATGATACTTCTCTGAGGAAGTACCCTACAAAGATGAAAATAGTAGAGAGCGTGCTAAAACAGATGAAAACGCCTGTCATATATATGAATGTTAGCAGGCTTACAGACTACAGACAGGATGGCCATCCATCGATATATAGAACCGAATATAAGACAGAAGAAGAACGGGCTGCAGCTATGCATTCTCAGGATTGCAGCCACTGGTGTTTACCCGGAGTTCCTGATACCTGGAATGAGTTGATGTACGCATCCCTCCTAAGATTTGGTAAAGGACCATGGACTAACTGAGAGTATTAATTTGATTATTATAGCTCGTCCTCCTTTTTTCTTTTTGGATTCTTTTCCTAGTAGTAGTAGCAGTAGCAGTAGTACATTAGGACCAGAAGTAGGAATTTGACGATGTCTTTAATGACACGCACTTGTAGTTGTAGAAGTTTTACTCAGCGTTGATCTATCTGTATATTTCAACATTCTTTAATATTAACTAGTCTAGACGCACACATGATGCGCATGGCTTTCCAAATAAAATCGAACATCATTCATTTGTCTTCTGAATGGTCTAGCTCTTGACGTTTAGCCTGCTCGATGAGTCTTGGCTTCTTCTGAGGCCCAAACAGAACTTGTGTTTTCCCTCGAGCAACAACTTATTAACTGCTTGCACAAAATACCCTCTGTAGAATTCATTTGCACAAAGAAACCAAGCAGTTGACGTCATACAATTGCTAATCTTCCGGATTTGAGACATAAAATCCATCGAAATCGTCATTCGGCCCAAAAAAAAAAAACTTGGGAGCTGAATTGTTCTTCGTCTTCAAGAACAACCAATATTCGGCTTCTATTTTGCAACATTTTAGGGGCCGAATTATAACATGTCCGTGCTCAAAAACACATAAAATCATTGATTTCACATTCAAAATCAACCAAAAAACATCATACAAATACAATATTCAACAACTAGGATGAAATGGGTTTACAAAATTATCTTCTCATATGCGACATCTTCTCTTTTTCACTCTCAAATCGATTTTCTCGTTGTATTTCCAAAAATGTGGGCTCAATTGGATTGTTTGGGGGGTTTGGGGTTTTTTTTGTTGCGATCCGCTTGTGATTTGTTCTCGCCATTATGGATTGAAGCGGATTTTGCTTTGCGGAAAAAAAAAATTTTTAACTTTGGGTTTTTTGTGTGAGAATGAGGAGAAAAAAAATGATACGAGTGAAATGATTTTGGGTTTACACTAGTGGAAATAGGCCGTTTTACCACCCTATACGGTATGTAGTATAATCTGTATATACGACCGACACCATCAGTAGTATAAAGGGTCGTTTCTAGGCCGTGGTATTTTTTTACCACCCCTAGAAGAGGGTGGCAAAGAAACGACGGTCATTAGCAGTAGTATTGTGACGACTGTTAGGGATGGTCGTATCCTTGAATTTGAATATAAAAAAAAATGGAATCAGCTTTGGCTGAATTCCTTCAGTCAGAAGCTGAATCCATCTCTCACTTAAATGACATTCTAGTTACACTTAAATGAAACTCAATAAAT
Source organism: Papaver nudicaule (assembly GCA_023529015.1). NCBI lineage: Eukaryota > Viridiplantae > Streptophyta > Magnoliopsida > Ranunculales > Papaveraceae > Papaver > Papaver nudicaule. The sequence continues at coordinate 74,412 of JAJJMA010029011.1, forward strand.
CCAAATGACAATTAAAATAAAAACTCAATATATTGATTAGGTTCAAAGTCATACAAAAAAGATTTAAATCATGAGTTCACAAAAACACAAGGTTTAACTAAAACATTACAACCTTAAAGACTTGCAAAGTCTACTAAATTCAGTTGCCCATCAAAAATGCACACACCAAAACTACCCCAGGAAGGGTACACTGGATTTCTCTCCTTACTGATCACCAGCCAGATTTTTGATGATATAAGAATCACCTGGTAAACATTATAGGAAAAGAAAGTGAAAGTGTCAGGCAAAAAATAAGTAGATCCAACTAATAAGATGTCACCAATAAAAAAGAAGTTCCTTGGACATGACTTCAAGGATACATGACAATTTGTTCAACAGGGAACATCTACTTCATTCAAACATTATATACCCATAAAAAATGTATACACCAAAACTACCTCAAATCTAAAGAGATAGAAAAAAAAATGAACTATATCATTTATCAGAAATTTCAATTAATATCAGAGATCTTGAAAATTATGCAGGCCACTCATCGAATTTACCTTGGATGTCCCAGTGATGAACTGAAGCAAACTTGCTATGTCTTCTTTGCTAAACACTTTGACACCTTGAAATTTCATAGGTAGGCACCCCTTCAAGTCCTCTGGGGGAGCAGGAACCTGCCAAAACATATGCACGTTGAACGCTATGCGCAACAGGGCAGATGGGTCTTTCTCATGAGATGGATGAGCCATCCTCTGAGATGGATGAGCTCCACTTAGCATCATCTGATTCCTCATGTGTTAAGTAGCTCTCCACTTTGCTTGTACATGAATTTCCCATCCTCCATTGTAAGTTCAAAATTCTTCTTTTCTATTTGTACCATTATTAATTATTTTAAGTTAGATTACAAGTTTGACTTTAAGACAAATAAAACTATTGATCGCCATAGTAAAAGATGAAGAAGCAACACACCAAGATTCTTGATGCACTGATGTTTAAGCCATGACCGAGAGCATTTATCCACAAGTTTGATCTCCTTTCCATCTAACCTTCATTTTCAAATTTCAAACAAATCCTTAGTAAATCCGAATTCATCTGTAGTATCTTCATTTGAGAAACAATTTTTTTTCTATAACCTACCAGTAGAAGAAAGGCTATCTACAGAATGCTATCAATAGTGAAGCAGCTACCTACATAGAAGACCCACAAAATGGTCATAAACAGGACAAGCTTATGAAAAGTGAGAACATTCAAACATATCATACAGAATGCTAGATACACAATAAGTACTCATTGAGAAATCATATCAATTAAAAATCCAAAATCTAATATCAAAAATTCAATTTTAAATGAAATTATTACCTCCATCCACATGAGCTTTTAATCCAGATCCATGCTTTTACATGTCATTAACCCTAAAATAACCACAAAATATCAAGTTAGAATTACACAATTGAACAAAACAATAGATCTAATCGATAATCTCAGTATTTATCAAATTAAGCCATAAAAATAACTCACGTAATTGACTTCTTATTCCGAAACAACAATCCTCACCGCCAACTACACAAACAACTGAAAATCGTCAGATCCAGTCACAATGAAGCTTTAAACTTAGAAACAAGACAAACCCATTAAAAAAAATGACAACAATTTCATGACGACCATCTTTCTCTATCACAAACATCTATATCTATAGTCCAAATATACTCTACCTAGAAGGAT
>JAJJMA010029035.1:4561-14624 GCA_023529015.1 Papaver nudicaule
TTATGTTTCTGCTCAATTGTGAAGATTTATTCTTGTCTGTATAAATTTGGTTTTGAAGATAGTAGTCAGTGGCATAATTTATTGGGGATGGAGATGGAAGCAGATAAGGAAGCTAATATTCTTCTTGATCAACTCATGAATAGTGATGAATACATACAGATAAAACAACAATACCAGGATTATATTGTCTTTGTGTATCGCACTTATCGAGGAATTAGTACAGATGAAGATGATGAAGATGAAGATGAAGATGATGAAGATGATGATGATGATGATGATGATGATGATGATGTTGAGGAAGAGGAGGAGGAGGAAGGTCATGTTCGATACACGTCTAGAGATGATATATTAACGGGGCTTAAGGATATATTGAACAATATTCCTAGAGATAATATGAAAAAATCCATGGAGCATCTTCAAATCCTTAGCTGTTGTGGGTTATCGACGGTCCTATTGTGGTTGTTACGATCTCCAGTTATAGAAAACAAAAACATAGCTAAGGAATGTATCAGGCTATTTCTAACCGGTTCGGGCTTCTTCTTACCTAGCTCCATACAGAATCAGTGTGCTACAATTGTTTTGAGGTTTTGCAGTTTCTTTCATGATGCTACTCATGATGATGAGCGCGAGTTATACCAATCTTGTCGTAAGACGCTTGTATCTATACTGAAATCAATTGCTTTTTCAAATAGACCAAAATATTTTGGTATTGCGAGGACGTCTCAGTTGATTTGTGGCCTCTACAAGTTTGTACGGGAGCTACAATGGAAGTTGGTCGATTCTTTGGAATCAACCTATCTGTCATCATCACCCTTGGCAGCTCGGAATTTAACAAGTCTTAAGAGAGATTTTAAAGAATTCGCGTTGTTTTCACTCCATCTCCGCAAAGCAATTGAGGATCATGTGAAAGTGAACGGTCGAACACTTCCATTCAATCTTGAGGACTTTGATGAAGAGGACCCATATCAGCTGGAAGAAATCGATATGTTTCATGATATTTTGTTGACTCTGGTGTTGGTAGTCAAGCAATCCCTGCACCGTTGGGACATGGGCATTAGGGGCGCAGGAGGTGATTTGCAATCCAATAATGGGTGGTCTGACCTTCTTTCTATTCTGAAGGAGTTGCACAGCATATCTGAACTTTACGTGGATGGGAAGGAAATTCTTTCGGCTGCATTTCAAGAGTTTCCTCGGTCGATGAGTTATCTTATTCTGCACTCAAAAAGTGGTGATAATCATCTATGGCTTCTTAAGTATGGCAGTGCAATAGATTTTGAGTCAAGAAGACATTTGATGGTGATTATGTTCCCTGAGGTAAAGCATGAGATGGAAAAGCTGCACAAAATGTTCATTGACAGGTCGATGTTATTGACACAATCATATGAACTCATTGCTCCCTTAAAAGCCAAGTCCTTGCACTATGGCCTTTCCATAGAGTTCAAAGACGAGGTAGCTACAGGACATGGTGTCCTGCGGGAGTGGCTTTTATTAGTTTGTCAAGCACTTTTTAGTCCAGAAAATTCTCTATTTTTAGAATGCCCGGAGGACCGTCACAGATTCTTCCCTAGCCCAGCAAAAGTCACAGCGCAACAGCTCAAACTTTTTGGCGTCTGTGGTCGAGTAATTGCCTTAGCTTTGATGCATAAAGTACAAGTAGGCATTGCATTTGATCGCGTCTTTTTCTTGCGATTAGCCAAGGAGAAAATATCTCTGGAAGACATTCGCTGCGCAGATCCAGTCATGTATAGGAGCTGCAAACAAATTTTGGAGATGGATGATGATTTTGTTGATTCAGATGCTCTGCGGTTAACATTTATCTGGGAAACCGAGGATTTTGGATCCAGGGAAACCGTGGAGTTGTGCCCTGGAGGTAACAACATTATTGTCAATAGCAAGAACAGAGAGCAGTATGTTGATCTTCTTATCCAGCATTTATTTGTCAAATCAATCTATGCTAAGGTTGCCTGTTTTGCCCGAGGTTTCTCTCAAATTCTTTGTAAGCAGAGGCCCGGGGAAAACTTTTTTAGGGGTATAGAGCTGAAAGATCTTGACTGTGTGTTGCTCGGAAGTAATATACCTATTTCTGTAAAGGATTGGAAAGCGCACACGGTGTACGAGGGCTACACAGAAGCTGATGATCAAATTCACTGGTTTTGGAAGGTATGTTGGAACAATATGAATTTCAAAAGTGTTTATTAGCATAAGCTTTTAGTTTTCTTTTTAGATTATGTCATGTGCTTCTTTGTCTCATTGTTTACTAGGTGTCATTTTTTCTATAGATCTCTTTTAGCTCAATTATGTCTTTTACTGAATACATCTTGTGCGCCAAAAAAAGGGATGGTCTGAGACGCAACTTTTCCGAGTAGCCTTAGGCCCTGGCACTTGAAGATATAGATTAGGAACCTTATAGGCCGTTTGTCGTACACAACATCTTAAATGGTGTCAAGGGATTATTTCTGAAACTATAATAAATTTAAAAGCCACAAGCTACGGAAGAAAGGAAAACAAGTGAATGAACTACAATAACCAACAATTTGATACCCGGAATATAGCTTTCTCTGAGAGTCACAGCCTTGCCTTGCCTTGCGGTTCTTTATTATAGGATTAAAATGAACTACAATCAGCGAATGAACAATAGATGTGGACATCGAGATGAACAAATGATTATATCTTAGTGTAACTGAAATGTTAACCAGGGATTTGGGATTTAAAGGACTGCTAACTTTTGTTGGAAGCCATGCTTAGTTTTGAATCTGGGTCAATTATGTGTATCTTTTACGTTATTACTGCTCTAGAAATCTGGATGACTGTTACTGTTATTGGTAGAGTTTGATCTTATTAGTGACACTTATTAGAAATCTTTTACATGGTTACTGATCTACAAGTCTTGGAGTTATCATGTATTCTTTGCGGTTTTTATTTGTTGATAAATTTTAATTTTTTCCTGCATTCTGGTTATCAAAATATCTGAGTTCGAACTTTTTGACACCATTACGGCAGGTTGTGGAGGGTATGTCCATGGAGCAGCAGAGGGAGCTTCTTTTCTTTTGGACCTCAGTGAAATACCTTCCAGTGAATGGTTTTTCTGGCTTGCCATATCCTTTAACCATCTACAAGACATCCTCTGACGATCGCCTACCGTCATCCCACACATGCTTCTGTCGCTTGGCGTTCCCACAATATCCATCTCTAGCCATTGTACGTCATCACCTCTCTTATATCTGCCAACCACATGTAGGCCGTGGATTTGGTTTTCAGTGATAAGTAAAACTGCATTTGGGTTTTGGTGAAAGTAAAACACTGCATGCTTCTGTTTCCCGAGGTCGCGGGTGGGATTCATCTTTAGGTCGTCGTGTTCACCTTGATGCAAATAGAGGGTTGGCATATGTTGTACATTATTTGTTTTTCTTTCTTTATTTGTTAATTTATTCCGTTTGTTTGGTTCAAAGATGGTAAGTTTGTAGAAGTTGTGCCTACACTTCAGTCATCTAAAGTTTCCATTGTGAGATAAAGACAAACCATTAGGTGTGCCTGGTGTTTATAGGAAACTCAATAAGGGTATTTCAGGCATTTCGAGTAGGAGAGCTTAGTCCTAATCACAACTAAGAAATACCCTTCAAAAGCTAAGTATGGTAAGAATGAGATCCCTTTTTCAAAGAGGGCTGGTTATTTCTGGGTATCAACATTACCCCCCCTGACTGTTTGACACGCTAGTCACGACGAGTCAATAGTCAACCACAGTCCCAGAGCCTGTTCTCGCACCTTCTGTTGTTTCTTTACATTAGTAATTTAGTAAGCTAGTGAGTAATTTAGTGCATATGCTTGTCTTTGTACAATTGGGTCGATAGATACGCAATAACAGTACTAGCTAATCACTTCGTTAATCAATCGGTGCTTGGTGGTTCAATAAGTAAAATAAGTAACATACAAAGAAGTAAGGGAAAAATCGTAAAATGACCCAAAACGACCTACAACATTTCATTTACCGGCTGTTTTAGGGGCCGGCTGAATTGTTACAGGGGCCGGAAAACAATATTGCTATTCTAGGGGCTGTTATAAGGGGTGTCTCAAAACATTGAAAAGTCTAAATTACCCTATTGATTTTCGGTTGGATTAAACCCTAAAATCCAACTGAAATTTGCTTGCTTTCCAGATTTTCGTCTGGATGTTTACAGTTTTGCATGCGTAATTTGCAGACGAAAACTAGTTTCTTAGATAGTGTCACAATGATTGTAGCCGAAATTAATGTTAAATGTGAAAAATGCAGACGAAAATTGAGTACGCTAGATTTTATTTTTTCGTCCACATATATCCAACCGAAACTGTTAATGGCAGCACTTTCGGCTGGGTTATAGTCCAAAATCCAGACGAAATTTGCCTTTACAAAAACTTTTGCTATAGAGAATTTTCAGCAGGAATTTTCGGTTGGATTTTGGAATTTTCGGTTGGATTTTGGAGTTGGATTTTGGAATTTTCGGTTGGATTTTGGAATTTTCGGTTGGATTTTGGAGTTGGATTTTGGAATTTTCGGTTGGATTTTGGAATTTTCGGTTGGATCTTCAAGGGGTAGTTTGGAATTAAAAAAATATGTTGGATAAGGGGTTTTGAGAAAAAGCTATTGGACAACCCTATTTTGTCTTATTATCCGGCTTGTCTAACAAATCTGCCGGCCCCTAAAACAGCCAGTTTTCATTTCTAGCCCGATTTTGAAAAACTTTGGAAAAATGACATTTCCCATCCAACCCAGTAAACCGAGCGTGCGAGCTCAAACGCTCGCACAAAATGACTTTGTTTATCCCTGCCACGTGTCACTCAAAAATAGAGTTTCTAGGAATCTTTAACACCAAAAAACAATGACATGTGGACCAATCAAAGTTCGCCACGTGGACGATAAAAATGACGTGGACATGTGACTTGGCAATGTGTTGCTGACTGGATAGATTTTAGGTTGATAGATCCTGATGAAATCTAACGGCTACACAAAAGTACACGCGTCCATTTGTTGGAGGTGAATCGTGTCTAAACTCCCTCTACATGTCATGTAACAAAACCGTTCTCTTACCTAAATCTTATCTCTTATCTCTGTCGGCAAACTAAACAAACAAAAAAAGAAAAAAAGTCGAGAGAGAAAAGAAAGAGGGAAAGGTAATCTGAGAGAGGAGTGAAGAGATAAAATCAAAGAAGGGATTGTAGAGTAGGGTTTATAAGTATTAAATAGTGTTGATTGCTTTACTAGACAGTGTTTCATGAGTATTGAATACTACTTAGATGTATTACATGTATAGTACTGGTGTTTTTCTTAACATGTGTGCTTAATTCTGAATTACATGAAGTAAGTGATGCCGAACATGATTGGTACATGATTGGTTTGTAGTAATTTGTGTCACTGATTGTATGTATGTGTTGGTGTTACTGGAAAGTGATTTGTTTATGATTTACTAATTCGGTTTATAGTGATTTATGTCACTGGATTTTATCTTGTTCATAATAATGATGTTGTTGATAACTGTTTAGTAGTCTTTTGTATAGTTTACAGAAATACTACATGGATGATAACTGAATTGTAACAAGTTTTTTTTGTGTGTGTTAATCTACCAGGAATGGGTACAATGGATAGAAAGTTTGCTATGCATGTTATTGGAGGTGACCAAAGGCCTCTGTTTTTTTATGATTGTAGAGCTGGTATGAGTGGAACTGATTTCATGGGAATGATCAAGGATAGGTTGTCCAAGAAAGAGGGTTCGATCCTAATCATTCTGTGTATCTATTATATGTTTGAATGAAAGTACTTTTATTAAATTTTGGAATAAGGGGAAACATGATAGTGCTTTTAGAGTTCATATGCATGTTTGTTCATAGATGCACAAGTACCTTGGGGTTTTAATTATGTAATTGAACAACCTGTAATTGAACATGTAATTGAACCTGTTAGTGGAGTCAGTGGTCTGTCTTGTTATGTAAGTCCTAGTAAGAAGACACCTGTTAGTAAGAAGACACCACCTACTAGGGACAAATCTATTCTTGGTCCAAGAAGACTTCATTTTGAGCAAGATGATGTTATTACTACACAAGCAGTGTTGCAGAGAACTCAGTTCAATGGTGTGAGGATGAGGATGAGATTGAAGATGAAGATGAGGATGAGAGTGAAGATGAAGAAGAGGTTGAAGATGACATCAATTTTATTGAAGAAAATTTTACCAATTTGCCAAACAGAGGTGTTCATGAATGTCATCCTGATGATTGCCTTTTTTTAAACATCATGTTGAGGAGGATAGTGAGAGTGAAGATGAAGAAGTTGTGGAGAAATCCAGCTATGAAATCTAGAAAGCTAAGTATGCTCATGGTGATGATGATGATGCAGATGGGCATGATGAAGATGATGATGATGAAGACTTTAATGTGGGTGGCAATGAAGAAGATGTTTGTAATGGGCATGATGAAGCTGTTGATAAAGCTCCGGCATATGAGATGACAGAAGAGGAGATAGCCGATTGGGAAGCTTCTTATGGTGGTGTTGATGATACGCCTGCTGATCTATCAATGATCCATGAAGATCTTTCTGATGTTGAACCTGGGGTTTTAGCAAAAGGAATGGTGTTTCCAGATTTAAAGGCTTATAAGGAGCATATTAAACAGTATGCTATTTTGAAGTCAATGGTTTACGAGGTGAAATGATCAGGAAAAGACTGGGTTTATGTGGTCTGTAAGAACAAGAAAACTTTGGGATGTGAATGGGAAGTTCATGCTAGACAGCTGCCAAAATCAAAGACAGTTACTTTTAGAAAATGTGACTTGCAGCATGGCGAACATTGTAAATTTGACGGTAGAGACACTAATCCAAAGTGCAATGCAAAGTTTGTGGCATCTTATCTCTTGAGAACCATGGGTGCTACTTCAAAACTTCCCAAGGCAAAGGCAATAACTAAAGATATAATCAGGCCACAATTGAAAGTAGAAATTTCTTATGCTGTCGCCAATGCTGCAAGGGTAACTATGCTCTTTCCTTTCTTGTGTTTTGCTTTTATTTTGATAGTTTTTTCTCTGCGCAAAGTTTCATTGTATCTCTTTTGTTTGCTTTTGTTTTGCAAGAATTTGGTTTTAGACCATTGGAACGGATGTTTCAAGGAATCATATACAAAGGTTCCTCAACTCTGTCATGCTGCCACAACTCTGAACCCTGGTAGTCTTGCTCATTTCACTTGGATAGAAGATGGAAAAATGTAGAGATTTGAGAGTCACATTGTTCTTCAGTGCACAAGTCTAAGGATTTGAAGATGGTTGTAGAAAGGATATTGGATTGGATGGAATGCATCTTAATACTCCTCAAGGTGGTGTCATTCTTGCAGCAACAATTTTAGATGCTCAAATTGGCCTTTTTCCCTAGGCAATAATGGTTTATAGATCAGAAACATAAGCAAATTGTGATTCTTGCAGCAACAGCTTTAGATGCTCAAAATGTGTTAACCTCTTTTTTTTACTTTCTTTTGTACTTTTCAGGCATCTCTATCAAAAATTCATGACTGAGGGGTAAAAGGATAAAAAGTTATGTCTCCTCCTTTGGCAAGCTACAGAAGCCTACAAATACCACCACTATTTGGTACAAATTCGTCAATCTTTTGTTGTTGTTGTTTGTGTAGTTTAGCATATGACTGCTTGTTGTTGTTTTTCTGTATTGAATGCTTTGTATTGCTTGTTGTTGTTTGTTCAGGAACATATGAATGAAATTCAAAAACTAAATGAAAAAGCATATGATTACTTGATTGGATGTGACCCTAACAGCTGGGCAAGATCACATTTTCCCCATGATGTGGCCTGTGAACATATAAACTCTAACTTTGCTGAGAGTTTTAATGCTATGTGTAAGAAGGAGAAGATGAGGAACAAACCAGTCACTAAGATCTGCACTATGTACATACAAATGGTAAATTGATTGTACCATAGGCGTAGGAAACAAGCAGCAAAATGGAAGGAGGGTGATCTTGTTCCTGCGGCAAAAAAATTGATTGAGGTAATGTTGTTGCTTAGAGGGAATTTTAAAGCAGAGCCTCCAGTGGAGATGAAGATGAAAAAGGAGGTGTACCGAAATACTACCAACTTTTCGTTTTGGCTCGTGAGTCTTATGGTTTAAGTCTGGACGATCTCAAAAATCAATATCCAAACTTATAACTGGAGTTGTTAAACCTCGACAAAGAGTACTTTGGAGTCAACTCTACAGTTAGGCAATAACATACTACTTGGTGCTTTAATTATAAATCAGAGTTATAATGTGGAAAGTAAAAGCACACAAGACACCAGAGATTTTTTTAACGAGGAAACTGCCTTGCAGAAAAACCTCGGGTCCTCGTCCAGATTGAACACCGCCCAGTACAAACTGACAACAAACACTAGCCTACTATAAGACTTCGGTCTGGGATGTAGCAGAGACCAACTCAAGCCCTCCAAGCGAATTGGCTATTGTCGCCTTCCTTACGTCTCTGGATCCCCCACAGATCGTCACGCACTTGATTCCCCCAGCTGACGTCCTTTACAGGCCTAGGAGTTGCATTGACCGCTGTCAAAGGCTTGTGTCAGCAATACTGGCTTTTAAACCTAATTGTTGACGTATGGTGTAACTGTCCTCTACCAGTTTACCACACACAAGATGACTTCCTTCGGATTGTTAAATCCAGGTCATACGGAAATCTACTTCACAAATTGGGGATGGCACGCAAACCGAGTAAGCAATGCCCAACTTGTCTCTACCTCAGTTATACACGAAGAACCACTTAAGGAACTTGTATAACTGGAGCTAACTAGGTCTTACAACACCGAGTGCAGTCGTGCGTTGCTACCTTTCCAACCTTGTTGAGTAACGTATCAGTTCTCGAATAGTCGTATATCAGAAGAGACGGACTTTAGAATAGACAAGAACGTGATCAGGTTACTAAGGTTACAGGTTAATCTGATTTCAACCAAAGATGGTTTCAATCTCCAACTTGTGCTTCCCAACTCTCAAGAGAAGTCTTTTATAGTCGTAGGGAGTTCCCAGAGGAGCTGCAACCTATAGATGATGACTATACCACAACAAGCATTCACCGAAGTGAAAAGAGTTTACGCTACCTTCCCTAAGGACCTTCACGTATGCTTGATGCTTGCGGTATTTGTCCGTAGACACCTCTATTTATAGCACTCAATAATAGGTTGCTTTGGAATAAAGCAATCAATTACTTGTCCCACAAGTTAGGGAAACCCTAAACTTGATAACCAAGTAATAGAGATTAATCTCAATTGGAATTCTTTTTAGAATTATCTGCCAAGTGTTTTGTTATCTCAAAAACACTTCAAGATAGAAATCCAACAGACCAAAGATAATCTTATCTTATTGACTCATTGAGGATCGTTAGATGGAACACAAAAGGTATTTATATTTTACACAAGTCCATCTAAGAGATAAAGGAGTTTGAAATTTGACTTAGAGTGAAATTCAAAGAGAATATTCACTAAATCCGACAACCAGCAGAATGACCGACATTCAGGTTCGCGTACTGGTTCGCGAAATGTTCAGCATTCGAACTCAGAAGAATTCCGAGTTTTTGGTTTGCGAACAGGTTCGGGAACCGTCCGCCTGTCAGATTTCGTCAAATCTGGATTCCGCTGGAAATACTGGGCTGAGCCAGAACTAGACGTGTGTTACGCCCTCAGCTGTGATCCATGGACTCTTTGCTCAAGAGTACTCCTTTAGATTCATCCATATCCAATGAACAGTTTGCAAGCAAACCATTGTAATGGACTCATGGCACCGAATCTGTCTCATTCATTCTTGTACTCACAGTATTTGTGGGATCAAACACTGGTCATGACACAAGGCCACGTTACACAAGAATACGATCTCAATCGCCATTATCACTACTAAAGTAGTCGACTATATTTCGAAAGAATAGAGAAAGTAGAATAAAAGAATATCCATAAAAGTCATAACTCCTACTAACCTTTTGTCGATGAAGAATAATTGATGTCTTCATTGTCTTCACAGTCTTCGTCTTCAAGGTCTCTACTACTTTGTCTATATCCCAATTCCGAAATC
>JAJJMA010029063.1:0-12879 GCA_023529015.1 Papaver nudicaule
GAGACCGAGGGAGAAAGAGGGAGACGATGAAGAAGAGGAGGCGTTGAAAATAAAAAGAAACTGATTTTCAGATTTTGGTTAAGGTTTTAGGGTTTTCTTAATGATTTAGGGTCATTTCGGTCTCATCCTTAATTTAAAAGGTTAACTTAGACTTTTCATAGTTTTTTGACACCCCTTATAACACTCTAGGATTGGGATATTAAATCCTGTCTCCCTAGAAAATCAGCCGGTCCCTAAATCTGCCTTTTTTTTTTGTCACCCCGGTGAAAAGAAATGGAGAAGGCATGAACTTAATGTGTCAGAAAATCTTAGAAAAGAAAACAAACTCGTTGCAAAAAATCTTTTAAGTTCATAATTTCATGTACAATAGGGTTTGAAGTTATTTGGAGGGTAATTAGTTTTGTCCGAATCCCGTTCAATTGCCGTTTGTGATCCGTAGTTGGTTTGTATTCCGAGTCCTACCAAGTTTGAGATTTCTTAGGGACCAAAGTTTAAGGATTCTATGAGTCTCTATATATACATATATATGAGCTCTGATCAGTATAATTAAAACTATCAGTTCGATATTTACAATATTCAAGAATAATAATGCAGTCGAGCTTCCCAGAAGATATTTACTTTGAAATCTTGTTAAAGCTACCAACAGTCAAATCATTATTAGCATGCAAGTGTGTATGCAAGACATGGCGTTCTCTAATCTCTAGCCCTGGTTTTGTCAAAAGGCATCTTCATCTTGCAAGCCAAAGAAACAAACCTAATCTCATGCTTAAAGGGTTTGACCATACGCGGATAGAGAACCATAGCCCAATCTACACCATAGGCCGTGATTCATTAGAGTTACTAATGTCGACCGATAGGTTTCTTGATTATGCGAAACAAGTGGATTACCCGTACTTCAAATCCTCAGGGTCCTCAGCTAAACTTATGGGTTCTTGTGATGGTCTGGTTAGCCTATGGCTAGAAGATATAGGGAGGGAGTTCTTCTGTCTTTGGAATCCAGCCACAAATGAATACAGGGAACTACCCAGATCAAGTACTGTACATTACGTCTCCATGGCTGCATTCGGGTATGATTACAAGAGTAATGATTACAAGTTACTAGCTGGTGATTATTATGATAACACATTCGAAGTGTACTCGCTACGATCAAATTCGTGGAGAATCATCGAAGACGTAGAGTATGAATTTGATTCTAGGAAACCATCCGGGGTGCTTGTTAATGGAGATTTCCATTGGTTAGCCGAAACGAATGATTCTTCTGACATTGTTCTAGTCTCTCTAGATATCAACACCGAGATCTTCAAAGAAATCCAACTACCAGTTATAAAACAACCGTTGGAGGGTTGTCGGTCTCATAATCTGGGGGTGGTGGAAGGGTCCCTTTGTTTGATTCTTGTGAACGTTGATTTTATTGCTGAGGTGTGGGTGATGCAGATTTATGGAGTCCAAGAATCTTGGACTAAACGTTACACCATAGACGAGGAAATCATTAGGATTTCCCAAAATTTGAGGCTCGTCTGGTCCTTTAAGAGTGGTGAGATTCTTCTATTTGGGGCCGGGGGTGTTGAATCTGGTCTGTTTGCATATCGCCCTGAAGATGGCTTGGTCACGAAGCCAAACATCTCTACATACCCCCACTTGTGCCAGGAAGGATGCTACTTTGAGAGCTTAGTGTCACTCGGTACTGCTGGTACTCATACTATCGAGAGATAAAGAAGAAGAAGAATTTAATTAATTCTAGACTGTTTCAGACTTTTGGCACCAGTATTATTATTATTATTATTATTATTATTATTATTATTATTATTATTTTGATCAGTAATATGATACAATTTTATATAAACAAATAAAGAATCACAGCGTCGTACAAAACCTTAGAACCACGATGGCTAGAGGTAAGAATGGAAAAGAAAGTTAAAACAACAATGTGGTTATCTCCTTACCAATTCTTCCAATTTGAAGATTAAACATTCAGCTCTTTCCAAATGTTGATCTATTTATATCTTTGAAAGCTCTGAAATAAAGTTTTCAGATGTTCCAACAAATGGCGAGGTCTTCCAACTCTGGCTATAAATTGTTTTTCTTTTTTCAGACGTAAAACAACTGTGATGAAGGTCATGGTTAGGTTGAAATTTCCTTTTTCATGGATGTAATCTAATGTATGAAGATGGTTTGACACTGACCATACCAAATCATCGCTAGCATGCAAGAATCCCTAGTTTTGCTTCTTCGGTATCATCTTTCTCCTCATCCACAGGTACTCGAACTATGTTTTCAGTTACCTTTATAACTTTATACAGTCAGCCGTTGGTCTTTTATCATCGAATCTGCAAATTGACGAACCAAAATATTACTCCTTACTAAGTTACAACACCTATATATATGGGGAGGCCCTGAGTCCTCATATAATTAATTACTTTTTAGCTATGCGAAAATGAAAAGACTGGTAATAAATTTAGTAAATTCGAACAGAGTGATTTATGCAAGGAAGAAAGATATCTCCTCCACTTTAACATAAATTGTGTTCGATATTCATTTAACATGTACATTACGCAATGAGGGAGTATGGCCTGTGCAGTAAATATAAACTACACAAACAGTAACAGATCGATAGGAGTTACCTTGGATTTGTAGTAATCACCAGCCTGCCATTCAGGTTGGAACCACGGCGTTGGTAGATCAGGACATGGTAGAAAAAGCAAGATACTTGGATCTTCCAAGTCATATCTGTACAGGCTCATTTCTTCATCTTGTGTGTAATACACACAACCTTTTGAAAATCCCAAGTCTGAGGCCAAGCAAGATAGTTGTGTACCATAGCTTACAAAGAAGACGCAGTCATCCAAGCTTTTCGCATTCTCCCAAGCCATTGAAGCGAAATTCAGTTTCAATATTTTGATGCTTCTTCCGGCGAGGTCTTCAGAATTAAAAGATGGTCCACTTCTAGAAGAATTTATTCAATTCAAACAGCAAGCTCTTCTTCCTCTCTAAATTCTGGGGTATTAATTGTTATACGAAGTTCTGTAAGATACTGAAGGGTCTCAATTTTGAACCTGAGTGAAAAAAACAATCTACATAGGGATGACAGAATCATCCAGTACATTTTATAATCATAAGATAAGGAGCATAGATATGCCTCGCAGAGTGAATCTTAATTATCTAATAGATGAGCTTGAAACAACATAGGAAACAAATATGTGAACAAAATCCTCTGCTAAACAAGGTGGAGTGGATCTAATGGATGAGCTCGATAGGTGTTACACTGTTACTTGTTTATGTTTGTCTAGGGAACAAATATCTTGTCTTCCATTAACGAACTAAGCAAAACAAAAACGAAGTTCCTAGACGAGGTATATAACACAACCACTACCAGAATGGAAAGACGAAACACCAGTTGCACAACATATGAAACAAATATGTGAAGAAAATCCTCTACTAAACAAGGTGAACTAATTTTTATAGATGTTTCATACGTTTCATAGTTTTGGCGAAGCAAAGTTGCCTTACAAGCTGAAACGTTTCTCAAAGGTCTAAGTACAACTTGTACATCCTAACACTTGATGAAAAGATATATCAAGGTCCCAATGTTTATTACTCCTCATAACTTACCTTATCTAAGAGAAAGAGTTCATCACTGACAATGAGCTCGATAGTTGTTCTCAGTGAATACAACTATATCTAAGTCTATGAGAAAAGCACCTTGTCTTCCAACTATCAAAGTAAGTAAAACAAAGGTCCTAGATGAGGTACATAGATGAGGTACACAATACAACCAATACTTAATAACTCATTAACTGAAAGAACGGTTTGAAGTACCAGTCAGGTAGTTCTGGTAGAGACTGCTCTTGGGAACCACCACCCTCTTCCAAATCTAGAGGAGCAAAGCTCTTGTTTAGTGTTAATGCCGGTAAAAGTGCACAGTCATGTTCAGCTTGTTTACCATCATCTGTTGTATGCTCTTCTCCTCTAATTGAGCTTCAAGTTTGCTTGCCTACATTCAAGAATTAACAATTCAACGCAAAAATAACAAATATAGATAACACTGGCTCCAAATCAAGAACTTAACCTCACTCATAACCAATTTAACTTTGATTATCGCATCAAATCAAAAAGGGTGAAAAAAATTGATACCTGTTTCGTGCTTAGATACAGAAGAAGGTGTACCAAGTCCACATACCCGTACGCAACATTTTTCTAAGGATGAAATTGCTGCGTGGATTCAAACCCAACATTCAACCTTTATTAAAAAAAAATACAACTTGAATTGAGAATGTTAGGTTTAAATTCAAGCAGCAAATTCAACCACAAAAAGATCTCTCGTTTAAATTCTCGATTCCATTCCAATTCTCATAAACCCTAACATTCATTTATTCCAGATTTTTTTTTCTAAAGAGAAAATTGGAGGCTCAGATAGGCACAGTAGAGTGAGACAAGGGAAATAGATCTAGCTATCTCCTGCATGGCTGCAGAAACGGTTGCCTTAAAAGACCATCCTGAGCATTATGAAGACAGATTTCATCCCAAATCTCAACACCCTAGCTAATATGAAATCATCACTGCCTCATTGTAAAAGAAGAAGAAGAAATTAGAAAGAAGCTTATTCTGCATATATGTATGAAGAGAGAGAGAGAGTAAGTGCTGGTGGTGGTGGTGGTGGTGGTGGTGGCAGGGTTGTTTGATTTGCACAGAGGAGCCTCAAACAAAAATGAATTGAATTGAACAAGACTGACACTGGTTATTGGAAGCTCCGGGACTGCATTTTGACCGTCCTACCCTTATGTCTCATCTCGGTCAATTTGGACATCGATAACAGTGTCTCGCTGTTTTTACCGTCCTCGGGCCCGAATATTACTAGATGCGACCCCACTTTTGAGGTGGCTCATGTACATTCTTCTTGTGCATTTGAGGTCTATGACTAGGCCTGTCAATGGAATCCGAAAAATCCGATATCCGATCCGAAAATCCGTTATCCTATAGGATATTATCCGTTATATCGGATATCGGATATCGGATACCGATAAGATAACGGATAAATGTCTGTTAACCAAACGGTAATGGTATAGCCAATATCCGTCGGGTATTATCCGATATCCAATAAATACCCTCCTTAAGAATCCCGTGAGACATTCACTTTCATCTTATCATCAGCAGTACTCCTACTACTGTGTTATTAGATCTAGTATTTTCTTCTTCTCAGCTTGATACATAGCAACTTCTATTTCCGATTCATTTTTCTCTACCTGCTACTATTAATTTCCGATCAACATGATTACCACCTTCAGATCAGCACAATATTGTTGGTGAATAATATTATTGTTAATTAGCGACGAGGAAAGTAAACGGTGTTAGAGAAGTAGGTTAATTTCTGGGTATGTTCCTGGATCTGGTGTGAGGGGGGTGATAATGCTATGAATTCGTTGGATTAATTCTCATCATGAAGTTATGGTTTGATTTTCACATAGTCCTGCTTCGATTCGAAAATTCATTGAGAAATACAGTTTTCTTCTTCTCCAATTTGGGCTTTGCTGGTACTGGTAGACTAATTGTGGTTGCAATCAGATTTTACAAGTCTCAGATCATCAATCAACAACACTGAATTCTATGTGTTAAAGTGAAGTCACTGTTTAAAAGCTTAAATAGTTAAATCTTATGTCTTAGCGGATATTATCGGATAATTATCCGATATCCGATAAGTTAACCCTAACGGTAATGGTAGTAGATTTTACATATCCGACGGAACTTAACGGATAACGGATATCCGATAAAAATTAGCCTAACGGTAATGGTAAAGCGAATATCCGTTCCGTTAACTACCGTTGACAGGCCTATCTATGACTCTCTGTCACAGTATCATGCATGCACATTCATTGTTTAAAGGCATTGATCTAATCTGTATTTGTACCATTACTCACTAATGTATTTTACAATTTTTTGAATCATTTCTACTGTCTGTCAGTAAACTGTCCCAGTGGTATAAAACCCGACGAAGTTATAGCCCCGTTTGGGATTGATTTTTTTCTACCAAAAGCACTTTGTAACAAACTTGTAACCAATTTTTACCCAAAATAGTGTTTGGTAAAAAAAAATTCAAAGTGCTTTTGGAGAAAAGCACTTCCATTTTAGGCCTGCTTTTAAAAGCTACTCAGGAGTCAGGAGTAGCTTTTAAAAGCAGTAAAAGCAGAAGTTGTGACCCACCTAATTTTAATTAGTTGATTATCCATTTTAACCTTGTTATTTTGCTAAAATGACAAATTTTACGCTTGAGTATTGTGTACAGTTATTATTTTCCCTATTTCAATTTTTCACTATTTTTCTTTAAAAAGAAGATAATCATCATTTATATTTATTTAAATATTTTGGAATTAAAAATACAATTTATTTTAATTGTATTTAAAAAAAAACATGTCTATTTCCGTCATTTACCATATCATCAGCACTTTTGCATGACAATTTACCAAACAGAATTTACAGTTTGTTATTCACGCAGCACTTTCTATATTATAATTTACCAAACATCCTACTGCTTTATTTTCACAGCGCAACACAACAACGCACATCACAGCACAACAGAAAATCACTTTTATAAAACTCACAGCAATACCAAACTCGTCTTATATCTAGCTGCCGATTTAATCAGTTTGCTGTTCGGTTTGGTAAAAGATCTAGCCGAATGGACGCTTACTCCATATGTGTGTGGACAGTTTTAGGGGGAAGTATTTTGGTGCTCTTTTGAAATATGTACCGGTCATCGTACTCGTCAAGCCCTCCAGTTGAACTCATTCAGGTAAACAATGTTTGAAATCTGTTCAAAAATCACTCTGGTCTGCCCACTCTGTATGGAGGATGAGAGTGGTAAAAAGAACAGAAGAATTATGTTTTTTTCTCTTATGAATGGTCAGCTCGAGGAATTGAGTTGTGACCTCAAAGAGCTTAAGCTACAGTTTAGTCCGCAACTCAATTTGTGTTGAAATTCATGAACCTTGCTTAAAGAGAGGGTTAATAGTTTTAATGGCGGTTCCAATCTAAATTTCACCTTTGTCTAACATAGTGGATGTCTTCTCGGGTTTATCTTCTTCAGTTAGCATGTTACTGAATCAGCTTGGAGGATTAAAACGTTTTTTTTTTCTTTTTTCGTAGGTACCAGGAATTGAATTTGCGACCTCAAAGACAAAAAGGGCTTTAAACTTTCGCTTGTTATTTTTATGGTGTAGTTTTAGTCCCACATGGTGCAATACTTAGAGTGTTGCTTAGTTTATATTCCTGAGCACAGCCTAGAAATACATCAACCTAGTCATACAGGAGCTGTGGGCTGGGGTTTAAGGCTTAAATTTGGATCAGCCGTTTTATTGCATTCTTGGGGTTGGAGCTGATGCCTGGCACTGTGTGGCGTTATTCACCGAGCTGCCATCCTTCTGGTGGTGTTGTTAGTAACAGTTTTTTTTTTTCTTTTTTTCCAATCAGGTAAATCCTTCCTGTATTTCATCAAATTATTATTAACAGCGCAATTTTTGGTAATTTCAACTCTTCTTACTAAGGCTCAAGATAATGGTTTTTTCAGTGGCTTTAGGCCGAAAGAAAATGGTACCTCTATTGAGCATCTACAGTGACTATGCCGCCGATGACTCCCATATTTTTCATCAATCCTTGCTGAATGAGTTGTTAAATGTCATGAGCACTCTTTAAGTGCCTGGAAGCAGTTTCTGGGCTCAAAGTTAATGAAGGAAAAACAAAAGCTCATTGGTATTGGGGATGTAGCTAGCAGACCTGGACTTACTAGCAGCTAGGCTTGGTGCCTTGGAGAATCTTTACCCTTCAAATATCTTGGCTTACCTAGGTATGGGTGCTAGCTAACTCAAGAGCTAAAAGCTTGTGGGATCCAGTGATACAAAATTTCGACAACAAGCTTGCAGTATGGAAAAATTAAGAGGTCTCTGACTAGAGCCAGGAGAGTTTCTTTAGTTAAGTCATCTCTCACTAGTAATCTTGTGGTTTACTTCTTTTCTACTATTCCAAATGCAACTTATGCATGGTTGCTCGGTTTGGAAGGGACGTATTGTTGGGATTACAGCAGTAATCACACCAAGAATTTGTCCTTTGGATTAAGTAGAACTAAAGACAAAGAAACAAGTACACAACGAAGAATAAACAAAGCAAAAACACAGGGATTTAACGTGGTACGGCGTACCTACTCCACAAACAACAACGATCAACTCTTTATTGATAGAACCTATTACAAGAGACACCAACACCTAACTCTCTTTGTAATCACCAGAAGATCTATCACCCGATTGTATATCTAACATGCTTAACACGATGCCTATATATAGGCTTACATAACTTGACTACCAAGGTACATAGGCGGTGGACTTACCAAGAATATCGCATCCTTGGTTTCCTAAGTTACACCACCGTGTACAACTCAAACTCCCTCAAACTCCTAGCTATACTAGGAAACTTGGCCAGATGAGGTTGGCAGACGAGGATGCCAGACGAGGCTGGCAGACATACTAAGCCTAGAATACTCTAGAAACTTCGACAACTCTAACAGTTCTCCACCTTGTCGATGTTTCTCCCAACAGAGTTATTCCCGCAACAAATTAACAGTAGCTTCAAAATGCCTTAAGGCCTTAACAACGAACAGTATTGATCAAGCCGAGACACTTCTCAAACTTGATCTTTGGAACAACCTTCGTCAACATGTCTGCAAGATTGTCTTCAGTATCAATCTTCAACAGGCTAACTTCTCCATCATCAATCACTTCTCTGACTTTATGATAACGGACTTTAATATGCTTGGTACGAGCATGATAGACTTGATTCTTCGCTAGATGGATTGCACTCTGACTGTCACAATTTATAGCCACACTCTCTTGTGATATACCGAAGTCTATCACCAAACCACGAAGCCATAATGCTTCCTTAACAGCCTCTGTCACCGCAATGTATTCTGCCTCTGTAGTAGATAAAGCTACTATAGACTGTAACATAGACCTCCAACTGATAGGTCCTCCATATAGGATAAAACAGTACCCAGTAGTTGAACGTCACCTGTCATGATCACCAGCATAATCTGAATCTACAAAACCACAAAGCTTCAATCTTTGCTTCTTCTCAAATACTAAACCAACATCAAGAGTACCTTGAAGATATTTCAAAATTCCCTTAACTGCAAACCAATGTGTTCTCCCAGGATTGGCCATATACCTACACACTAAAGCCACTGCTTGAGCTATATCAGGTCGTGCACAGACCATAGCATGCATCAAAAACTGCCTCCGCATAAGGAATCTTTGCCATGAACTTGCTCTCTTCAGTAGTAGTAGGACATAAGTTAGATAACTTGACTGTAGGTGGTAATGGCACACTTACTGCCTTAGAGTTTTGCATATCAAAACGATGAACAACTTTCTCAAGATCGGCTTTCTGTGTAAGACATAGTCTATTCTTCTTCCTATCACGACATATTTCCATCCCCAATATCTTCTTAGCTGACCCAAGATCTTTCATCTCAAACTCTGAACTCAACTGTGTCTTCAACACTTCTATTTCTGACTTGCTATTGGCAGCTATAAGCATGTCATCCACATAGAGTAAGAGATACACAAAAGTTCCACTCTGAAACTTCTTAAAATACACACACTGATCATGTTCACTACGTGTGTATTCTTGCTGCATCATAAACATGTCAAACTTCTTATATCATTGTCGTGGTGATTGCTTCAAAACATACAATGACTTCAGAAGTCGGCATACATAATCTTCCTTACCAGCAACTTCATAACCAACGGACTGAGACATATATATGTCTTCCTCCAAATTACCATGCAAGAAGGCAGTCTTGACATCCAATTGCTCGAGCTCTAAGTCAAACTGCGCCACAACTGCTAACAGGATCTGGATGGAAGTGTGCTTAACAACCGGAGAGAAAACTTCATTGTAATCCACACCTTCCCTTTGTGCATATCCCTTAGCTACTAACCTTGCCTTGTATCGTACACCATCGACAATACCCTCAGTATTTGGAACTCCATCTTTCACAGTATATACCCACTTGCACCCAATCTTCTTACGACCCTTAGGCAACTCCACCAGCTCCCAGGTATCATTCTTATAAGAGACTCCATCTCTTCATCCATGGCTGTCTTCTATTTACTGGTATGGGCACTGCTCATGGCCTCCTTGAAAGTAAATGGCTCATCCTCAAAAACAGACAATGCGTGAGAGACACCATCCTCACAGCCATAACGCTTAGGTGCTTTGATAATACGTTTCTCTCTCTGAGAAACTAAAGATGGAACACTCTGACAGACTTGTCTGGCAGACTCTGAACTTGTTCCTGATCTGATTCCTCATTAGGAATCTCCACCTGAACTTCATCTTCTACTTGAGTTTCCTCTGGTTCTACTTCCTTGCCAGTAGGAGATGAACTAAGAACTCTATGTTCTCTTTGCATCGAATCATCTTCAACTCTATTCTCATTCTCAACTTCAATTTGAGAATCCCAACGTGTGAACTTCTTTGAATCAAGCATAGCTCTCTAATTGAAGGACACATCACGACTAATGATGAACTTGTTCAATTCTGGACACAATAGTCGATAACCTTTAACACCCTCTGGATATCCCAAGAAAATTTCTTTCTTAGCTTTAATACCCAGTTTATCTTCTTCTACGTGAAAATAAGCTGGACAACCAAACACTCTTAGATTAGAGTAATTGACAGGATTACCAGTCCATACCTCCAAAGGTGTCTTGCACTGAATAGCTGTTAGAGGTGATCTGTTTACTAGATAGCACGCCGTCGTAACTGCTTCAACCCACCAAACTTTGTTCAAACCTGCGTTTGACAACATGCACCGTGCTCTCTCAAGTAGTGTGCGATTCATTCGCTCAGCTACTCCATTCTGTTGTGGTGTACCTTTAACTGTGAAGTGCCTCACGAAACATTGTTCTTTACAAAACTCCTTTAATGGATCTTCGGTGTACTCCCCTCCATTATCAGAACGTATCCTCTTAACCACACGACCAATCTGTTTCTCAACCATGGTCTTCCAATTCTTAAACAACTGAGTGACTTCATTCTTATGCTTCATGGTGTAAAGCCAAACTCTCCGTGAAAAGTCATCTATAAAGGTCACAAACCACTTGTTCCCTCCCTTAGAAACTGTATGAGAAGGACCCCAAACAACCAAAACTACTTCTGCATTGCTTCCCAAAGATACAATGCTCACAAAAGTCAAGCTTGCAAAGCTTCTCACTGCCTAGCAAGCCTTTACCACTCAACACCAACATGCCTTTCTCACTCATATGCCCAAGTCGCATATGCCATAACCGTGTTGACTTCAATTGTTTCTCATCCACAGATTCGGAAACCATAGCTCCACCAGAAACTATATCTCCTTGAAGGAAATATAAGTTTCCATGTCTTGCACCAGTCATCCTCAAACTCCCATCATGGTATACCTTCAGGAAACCATACTCAGCAACATACTTGTATCCAAGAGATCTGCCACAGAAGCAATAACCTTAACTGAATTTGATTTCTTATACTAACCATCCTTAGCCTTTAGCCTAGGACAATCAACCTTAAAGTGATCAGGCTTATGACAATAATCACACCAATCACTGCCATTCTCCTTTGACTGGTTCTTAGACTTAAACTTATTGTTACCATTCTTCCCCCTCTCAACAAACAGACCTTCAGCTTGAACTTCATCACCACATACTTGTTTCCTTAAAGCTTTTGCTTGTAAAGCAGAAACCACATCATCAAAAACTAATTTATTGTCACCTTCAGTTTTCCCATTCAACAAGTAATCAACAAAGGTCTCATACGATTGAGGTAAAGAACATAACAACATCATTGAGTTATCCGTATTAGAAAACTTGACACCGATGTCATCCAAATCCGAAATAATCTTATTAAACTCATTAATATGATCAACCAACAACTTTCCCGAAGCCATCCTAAAGGCATAAAGTCTGCGCTTCAAGTAAAGTTCTGAAGTTAAGTCCTTCTTCAAGTAGAGCTTCTCTAATTTTTCCCAAAACGTCTTTGCCGAAGTCTCACTAGCAAAGTTGTGAGTAATCTCCCTCGACAAACACAACCGAATAGTTGAACATGCCTCCAAATCAAGTTCAAGCCACTTCTCGTCTGTCACACCAGTTGGTAACGGTGCTGGCTTGTCCTTGAGCGCCTTAACCTGCTTCATGCTAATAAGAATATCCTTAACATCCGTTTGCCACGATGTGAAATTATTCTTCCCATTGAACTTGATAATATCAAATCCATGCACCTTCGAAAAACCTCCACCGGATGTAGAGCCAGACATCTTTACTTCCAACAGTAATCCTCTCCACGCTCACCGCACCACTTGTTGGGATTACAACAGTAATCACACCAAGAACTTGTCCTTTGGATTAAGTAGAACTAAAGACAAAGATGCAAGTACACAACGAAGAATAAACAAAACAAGAACACAGGGATTTAACGTGGTTCGGCGTACCTACTCCACAAACAACAACGATCAACTCTTTATTGATAGAACCTATTACAAGAGACACCAACACCTAACTCTCTCTGTAATCACCAGAAGGTCTATCACCCGATTGTATATCTAACATTCTTAACACGATGCCTATATATAGGCTTACATAACTTGACTACCAAGGTACATAGGCGGTGGACTTACCTAGAATATCGCATCCTTGGTTTCCTAAGTTACACCACCGTGTACAACTCAAACTCCCTCAAATTCCTAGCTATACTAGGAAACTCTGCCAGACGAGGATGCCAGACGAGACTGGCAGACGAGGCTGGCAGACAAGGATGCCAGACGAGGCTGGCAGACATACTAAGCCTAGAATACTCTAGAAACTT
>JAJJMA010029074.1:0-10036 GCA_023529015.1 Papaver nudicaule
CTTGGTCTCAACTTCTGCCTCCAACCGCGCCTTGTCATTCATCAGCTGATCAATCTCAGAGGACAGCTTTGAGGTTCTAGGGTCATGCTTGGCTCTCACCTTTTTCATCAACTCCAGCAGCCAGGCGACATTAAATCGCATGTAGTCTGCAGTAGAGAGAGTCCTTTCCCACTTTCCCATCTAATCCTCAGAAGGAGGATTCTGGTCCGCGTCGTAAAGACCGGCCGCCACATCCAGCAGATCGCTAACTGTTTTAACTTGCGCCGCCTTACCAAGGTAGGATGACATCTTCACGGGAACAAGGTTACCATGGCGCCTCAAGATTTTGGTATAAGTACCCGCATGAGCTGAAGGGACCCAAAATCCATGAACTAGCTCAAAAGGATCATCCTCAAAACCAATCTTCGAACGATCAAAGACGTGGTCAAACATAGGCAGCGCATTAGAGGTTCGAGCCACGCTAACAGCAGAGGAACGAGCTACACTCACAGCAGGAGAACGAGTTACATTGGCAGCAGGAGAACCCATCACCGCGGAAGCAGTGGGACGGTTGACGATGTTATTATTCCTAGGAGGCAAGGAATTCCTCAAGCGCTTTTCACTACTTGCACTCTCGGCCTCTTTGCTCACGCGCTTCCCTATATCCGACTCCTATAGGAGACTAAGTTTAGATACGAAACAACAATTACAGGGGATAAAAATCGAATTCAAACAAAATCAACAGCTCACCTGCTCAAAAGATGCTGAGAACGCGCCCCCTTCGGCGTCAGTATCGCTTGCTCGATCGCTGGGAGAATCGCCTCCGAAAGAGCCTAGAATAAAATATATACGAAAGCAACAATAATAAATTGCCAAAGTATCAACTAGACTCAAAACGCTCTCGATTCACAAGAATGCAACAAATACTGGGGTATATATATAGGATTTTACGCTCAAAATGGGAGGAATAAATGCACCCCATGTGTAAAATTTAATACATACCTGGATCAGACAACACGTGAGGAGAAGAGGACGGGCCCACGTGATGTACTCTCTTAGACATTGACGAACTGAAAGATTCCAAAATAGCAGACGGTGAGTTCAGAAGATCAACCCCACCACGCCTAACAGAACAGACTAAAGGTTGTAAACGAGTTAACCTCATCACGTCAGCTGGCTTGGGACCGGCACTTTGGTTACGATGTTCAAACTCCTCCACAAACTCAGGGTTGCTCGAACGAGCGGGAGTTGTATGAACAAGGAACGTTTCCTCTTCGAGGAAGTTCCCGAACGCGCCTGTTTAGTACAAGACGTATTAGAAAGGGAGGAAATACACCAGGGAATGGGGACTATGCTCGTTTCCCAATTCAACTTATCAATCAACGCCTTCCTACGCCACTCATGCTCGGGCATATTAAGCCACTCCTCGAAAGACCGCTTACGCGGCCTCGGATCATGAGCGCCATCAGGCTACGCGCAAACAAAAGGCTAAGTAAATATAAGGATTAGAAAAAAGTGTAAACGCAAAATCAATATGCCAAGGGGTAATCACTTACCGCAGTACCTCCGCCCAATGTAACATCAGGCGCTGAAGGAGACGGTTTAGAGACTCTGGTCACTTGTGATCGTCCATGTCTGCCAGCAGCCTTCGAGGAGGAGAGGGGGACTTTCCTCCTTGACTTCTGCCCTACAACTACATCGGGGTCCAAGGGAAGAGGACCCCAGGTTGTCTCATTGGAATTCCGAGCGCGGCCCTTGTTCCCGGGGACAAGTCTGAGTGGCCCTCCTATACCCTTACCGAGCACAAAACGACCGACATGATGCATATCAAAGAGCTCGTCCTTGTCGGGCGCAGGATAACAGACATAAGTAGTCACCAGAAAGTTCATCACACGCGTCAAAAGCTCTTCCCAGTACATGTGCCAATCGGCAAAAACGCAGAATGGGGTCCGTACGGGGCCAGGATAATGAATCGTGAAGGGGATAGGACGACAGCGAAGCGCGCCCCCATCGGAATAAACAAACCGATCGTAGCACGTTTCGATCGAGGCCTTGTCCAGAACAAGAAGACGCAGGGGGGGGGGGGAGGAACCCCCTGATCAAAGCCTGTTTGGCGGACTACACGATCGAGGTTATAAGCTTCAATAGAAAACGCGCCACCATAAAAGCCAGGCAGATAACCAGGCGTCACCGAAAGAACGAAATCCACTTCGCTTGCTTGGTTCACCTTCCTAGAGTCGAGGATTTCCCCCTCAGTCGAATAAAAGGAATAGGGAGTAGGACCAACACGACCATCAGTATATGGGGAAAAGAAGAACTTTGCCCCGACATCCATATACTTAG
The DNA here is from genome assembly GCA_023529015.1 of Papaver nudicaule. Classification (NCBI taxonomy): domain Eukaryota; kingdom Viridiplantae; phylum Streptophyta; class Magnoliopsida; order Ranunculales; family Papaveraceae; genus Papaver; species Papaver nudicaule. Next base: position 2,323 of record JAJJMA010029074.1, read on the forward strand.
AAATACTGTCAAGAGTCTTAGGCGACTTATTCTTATAGAGAAGGGCGCGGGGAAAAGTATACACCATGGGATCCTGATAAACTTCCCCTTCCTCGTCGACTCGCTCCACGTTACCGTAGATGGTGAGCGTCGGATCTTGTGGGATGGACCCAGGAAAGCGCTCCCAGGACCACATCTGGAGAAAGCTCGCGGGAACGAAAGTCTCGAAGGTGTGAACATTAGCGTCCCTCTGAAGATCAATCACAAGCAAGTCCAAATGACGGAAAAGCCCGCCCAAGAACATGAGAGCCAAAGGGAAAGAAATACCACGCGCCATCATAACGGCCATCGGCATTAGTTCTTCCTTGATGGTATCCCCTGGACCGAATTCAAACACATCATGACTTAACCAGAAAAGAAGGAACGCGGCCAACTGCAACGTCTCTGAATCCTCGCCATAGTCCGGACGCTCCCAACCGTCTTCCACTTGCTTTGGCGCCCAGTACTTCACAAACAAGGGGAAAGAGGAGCGCCTCTTTTTCTGATTCGAAGCAGGGACTTCGGTTTCGTTCTCCCCTACAACACACAAGAGGAAAGAAAGGGCTCATCGTCTGCGGCGCTAGATGGAATGACCTTTAAAAAGGAAAATGATTCAGAAAGTGTTACCTCGAGCACCCTCGTGTTCTTCACCCCTCTCTGGGTCGTCATCCTGAGCAGTCTCGTGCTCCTTACCTTTCTCTGAGCCATCACCGACTCCTTCTGCAAGGACATCTCTTGCACGCTCCTTTGACTTTTTTAGAAGAGTGGCTAAGTCCCAACCCTTTGGGCGCATGCATCCGGCGAAGGATGATTGGTGCCAGTAATGAGAGCCATGGGCTGACAACAGGGTAAGTGCGATCACATCCTCAAGGGTAATCGCCCCAAGCGAAAAGAAAAGTATGAAACAAAGAGATCCAACGTGTGACTAGCTTGCTTAGATCAGAGGTACTGCGCTTGCAAGAACGACTTTTTGATGCTTTGATAGCATTGAAGATACCAAGCTCCCCGAGGATATGAACATAGGGCTCATGGTTAGTAACGTATTTAACCCACAAGGACCAACCTTCCTGAGGTTTCGCCGTGGACTTGTAGACGATGGTCGGAGTTCGTAATCGCCGCGGTTAATAGCCAAGCGAGGGATTTGTTCAAAATGAGGGAATGACCACCTACTGCTCTCAGCATTCAGTAGCCACAAGGGATCGGCTGGGTGTGGCGGTGGTAGACGATTTAAGAGGCGCGAATTGAGAAAGTCATCGGGATAAACATCACTGGGAAATGGGACAAACGCGCTTTGGAGGGCGATTCTTTGGTTGAATTGGTCGTGGGAAAATAAGCCGTCTTCGCGCTCATGATCGGGAAAGATGTCGAGACCAGCATTTCCAGCGCCTTCGTAACTTGGCGCATTCTCTAGATCAACCTCGTTCTCGTGGTCAGAGGCGATCTGATCATCTGGCAAGGGCTCGTGATCACTCATTATAATGAAGGAAGAAGAGAAGAAAAGTTAACCAGAAAAAGATTGGCCAGGGGCGGTGAAACCAGAAGTCTATTTATACGAGGAGGAAGGGAAGGTAAAAAAGCGTAACCGCTCGCCACCTGGGCCATGATGTCGTTTAATGGTTGAGACGTGCGCTGCCACGTAAGCCACGATCTGGGAAGATAAGGGGTAACTGTGGAAGGCAGCTGGGGACTTGGGTTTCCATGGGTGACGGTTGACCCGGTGCACTCGCCCGCCCGAACCGTCAGGGGACTAATGTGGATACCCCAAGTCTAGTAGGGCCTAATGGGTTTAACATATACTTATTTAGGCCTATCTAAATGGGCTTGGGTTTAAGGAATCTTAGAGATCTAAGAGATAAGGGGTGGCAATTATGTGAATAAGTGATTAAGAAGACACGTGGCAACCTAAGGATAAAAGGGGATCTCTATAAATAAGGCTCTAAAAGGATCATTAGACAAGTTTTGGGAGAGGTTGGACCATTTCCCTAGAAAAGGGGAGAGAGAGATGAAATCGAGAGAATCGCTACCTCTGTGACTCGGATCTGATTAGCATATTACCCTATTCACAGGTTCCCTCATATCAGTATCAGTACGAGGCTGATCTTCAACAAAAGGTTCTTGACTAGTAGTTTGAACAATATCAGTTGCATCTTTAACTTCCACAGTAGGTTTGTTCTGGTTAGCGGCTTTAGGAGATTCACCACTAATAGTAGAATCGACAGCGGAATCGACACCACCGGCAGGCTTAGCAGAACATCCTTCTTCTTGGACGCATCGGCGGTATCACCCTTCTTCTTAGGTTCTTTGGGCTTATCATTCTTCTTGGGCGCCTAAGGATCAGTCCCCTTGTTAGAGTCAGTAGACGTCAAACCAGGAAGAGTTTTCAGTTGATTTTTGAGTAGCTCGACGGCTTCTCGCTGCTTATCCTGTTTGCTCCTTTTTGGAGGCGGCTAAGAAATGAAAAAGTTGTCACCATCAGTTACGACAACAAACAGAGGCAAATATATACATATATTTTAAAGTCTAGTAAAAATGTTTGTTACCTGAACTTCATCTCCACCTTTTTCTTTCCTTTTCTTGTTTTTAGTCCCCTTGGTGTCTCCCTTGGAAGTTCCCTTGGCGTCCTTCTTGCAAAATTCAGGCTTCTTCATCCAATGATCAGTGTCGCCAACAACGAACTTACCATCTTCTTTGATGTACTGATTCTCTTCAGTCCAGCGGACTTTCCATAAATCAACTTTAGCAAAGTCAGAATGCTCAGGAAGAAAGTCTTTCGGACAACGGTCTTATTTTCATCCTCCCAACCTTTAAGCCAGAGTCCTTCAACCTTGCAAGGAAGATCATTCCAGTGGTTCTCAGTCTTGGCTCGTACAGTGGGTTTGGCGGCAGTTGAGGAGTCTTTATCAACATTTCTCAAAAACCTCTTATCACCATCGAAAGCTTTCTTGGATACAATACGATAAGCCCAAGGTTCACCCGCCCTGTCACAGTGTTTGACTTCATATTGAGCTTTGAAGTTCACTATGTCATACAGCTTTGGATCAGTAAATTCAGGATTCCGGGTAACTTTTGAATAATTGGTAGTTCCATTCCGGCGGGCAATCCACTCGTACATTATGCGTATGGAGTTAGATGTGAGCTGAGCAGGGCTCTTGTCAACATAGACTAACATTTCAAGAAGGATGGGATCAGCGGGATCATACAACGGAAATTTGTACCCGGCTTTGAGTTGACCCAGAAAAATGATGTGATTATTTTCATCCTGACCTTCTTGGCGGATGTGATCTAGGAGCAGCGGTTCTGTGGAGGATGGGATGCCGTCAAGAGATGTAATCTTGGTCGTCTTGTTATCGGCATGGTATTTTGTGCGATACTTGTCCCAATCGCCCAGGAGCATTTCTTTTTAGCCTTTTTAGGTGTCGGCGACCGTGGATTCTTCACGGTCAGATTCATGAGTTGGGGTTGACGTCCCAGGTTCGTATGTGGTATCTGTGGAAGCCATTAAAGAAATAGAAATACCGGAAACCGGAAGAACTGCCGGAAAAGAAGATTTGCAGAGGGAACAAGTTGCCGGAGATGTGAGAAGATAACCAAAATGGAGAAAATAGGAAGAACCAAGAAGAAAGAATGACTAGGAAGCGGATTTGGGTGGTGGAAACAAAGGTTTGAAGAAAAGAAGGTTGAATCAGGTGGTCAGGCGACGGCGCGACGGCAGTTAGGGTTTAAGAAGATGAACACTAAAGAAAGAGAGAAGAATGAAGGAATTTATAGGGGAAAGACTTCAACCGGCTTGGTAGGTCATCAGGTCAAAAATACTGCCGAGATTCGCGGCATGCGACAAGACGTGGCGAGAATCTAGGGAGGTAGAGAAAGGAGTTGGGAATTTTCAGCAGAAGAGGATTTGTCATCTTCGGCGACTAAAGATCTTGAAGATGAAAGAGGCAAAATGTAAGTGTAGAAAATGCCTTTACCCATCGAGAGCGTTCTAGAAGTGAAGCCGTATAAGAATATCACCTCAGAAATGTAGAACATCAGTAGCGGAATCTCTCAGCGGATGAATTAAGAAGACGAGATAGGCGTCTGTCTTAAGAAGGCTACAACAGCGCATCCCATAGGAAGAAGGGGAAGGCGTACCAAGCAGAGCGGAAAGGGGCACGTCACCGACAAAAGCTGAGAATGTGGTTGAGCATTTAATGAAGATCAGAACGGTAGGATTGTCAGAGTTGACTCCTTGACTCAGTGGGAAATGAGTCATTGTTCTTATCCAATTCGAGATTAGAGGCGCTGAAGTATAAAAAGAGGACGACGGTATCAAGATTGTCGAGTGAAGACAAGTGTTGTCAGAGTCATATTTGTTTGTATTAGTTGTAATCCAATATGTATAACGCCTATATAAGGCCATGTATCTCAACTGAGAAAAGGGTTGGAAAAGTGAACTCTAGGGCTGATCTATAGAGAGATAAAGAAATCCATTCTTACTCTCCCTAGCTCAGAGACTAGTGAAGAACTTGATGTTTGTAGAGTGATTATCATTGTCAAGGTGAGGAATAACACAAGACATGAGTTAATAAGATATACTTGAGAGTATTTGCTTTGTTTGTTAGTAGCTCTTCTTATATGATTCATTTTACTTAATACGTCATTAGCTCCTGTTATATATGTGAGTGTAGAAAATGCCTTCTACAAATAAAAGCATCCTAGAGGTGAAGCTGCGTAAGAAGACTATCTTTGAGAAGTACAGAATCATCAACGAAAGGCAACACCGAATTACTAGTTGTGAGAGATTGGCGTACAATGCCACTGAGGCTACATCAACAAATGTCGCTGAAGCTACATCGGCGAATATCGTCAGAAGAATGGAAGAGTGAACTGTGATCAGCAGATAGAGGATACGTCGCCGACAGGAAGCTGAAAAGTAGTTGGACATTTATGGGAAGATCAGAGCGGTCAGGCTGTCAGAGTTGACTCGTTGACTCAGTGGGATCCGCGTCAGCAATCCTTATCCAGTAGAAGGCTTGTCCGCTGAAGTTAGAGGAATAGAAACTAAGGTCGCCAACCATGCTTGCCGGCGGTGGAGGACAAATAAGTATTGAGTGTTGAAGTGCATTCGCCAGGTGGCGCCAAACTAAGGCAGTTGTAACTTAGCCTCACCTAGGAAAGGATACACAATAGAAGAATTCTAACATAGGATTCGCATTAAGGGTAGTTTAGTAAATTCGTCAAATATGTCTCATATAAAAGCTATGTAACCCTAAAATAAAGGGAGGGTCTCTGCTACTTTCTCTCTCTACCCCCATCTCCTTCTCTACTACTCTCCTCTACTCAAGAACATGAAGAACACTTCAAGTTCCCATAGAAATCCATGTAATAATACCACCACAAATCACTAATAAATCCTCTATGTCTCTCTTACCTTGTGTTTATATGTATTATATGTATATTAGATTGGGTGTATTGGTAAAATATCTCTATGGGGATTTTACCAATTACAATATATTCCTTTGAACTCTCTTATATTCATTTTATTCCTAAGTATTTGTGTTATGGTGCATCTCATATTAGTTAGAATGGGTGTATTGGTAAAATCTACTCCATGGGGATTTTACCAATTACACAGATGCCTCGCTCGGCGCCGGCAGCTTCAAAGAAAGAACAAAACTAATAATTCTATCACACACCACCTCACAACAAAGCGACGAAAAATCAATGAAATCAACACGGTACAAAATCAAAAGAACTCAAGATCGAAGAAACATCAGATCGCAAATAAATCAAAACTTCAACAACAAGTACACACTAAAGGTTCAAAGAGGATGTGTGATGTTGAATAGCTATCAAAAGATGATCCGCGACAACACACCGATGCGCCTTGTTCCGTTTTCAAAATCTCAATTTCATTCTCTGCAGTAGCCGTAAAACTTTGAAGGTTGAAGAAACAGACAAAGAAGAAAAAGGGTAAGAAAACTTAATTCATATAAACCCGATGAGTAACAGTATCACAAAATTTGGACCAATTTTGCCAATTTCTTATTCTATGGGACTTCTAAAAACTGATACTGTTTTAAAAGACAAAATATCATCCTAAAAGACATGGTAGGTAGATGACCCGGTGTCCAGTCATTCACATATAATTAGAGTTACAATTGTGCCCCTAATAGAAAAAGTGTTTTTATAACCCAAAATTGTGCCACACTGCATGGACCTGTCATACTAACCCAAACGTATGTTGGGCCTAGTTTTATTAATTTCTTTCGTGTCTCTCAGGTGAACTAAAATTCAATGGGATTCTTCTTCCGTGAAACCATTTTTCCAAACACAAAATATAACTCAATTTATCCGTTCATCAAACCTTTTTCGGCAACAAAATATAGGATAGCACACGCTGCTAACGAAGCTTATCGGTCAATCTTCCACCTTGATTTCACGCATTAATTCAGGGCAGTGACATACATTCTGTAGACATGTTTGACCATGACCCAAAATGCACCAGTGACTTTATCAAAAATTGATTTTTTTTTTTAACAATGTGATCCCATTGTTAAAACGAAAACGAAAATGATTTCTGTAGACTTAGTGAGTAACCAATCCTAATACCAAATGGTAAAAAAACTCATAATAAAACTGTATTCCATCAAAAACTTACAACAAGCATTCTCAGTAAAGATCCAATCAATGCCATCATCAAACCTGAAAGATATAAACAGATTTCAGAAAAAATAGAAGATATTCTGACACCTACGACTTTGCCAAAACTTTCATTACATCAATATTCTTTTCCTCCACCTTCTTTGCATGCACCTTCTACTTTTGCCTACACCATTTCTGATAGCACCGTCACTGCCTCCGAAACAGTGCTAATGAAGGTTCTCCATATGATGTTCATGATCAGTCTTACAAGCGCATCAACTTCATGTGTCCAAGGGTTCAATAGAAATGTGTTTCTCTCTCCATATGATGTTCGTGATCGGTCTTCATGTGTCTGAGGGGTCAACAGAAAGGTGTTGTTCTCTCCAAATGATGTTATTGATCAGTCTTTCATGCTTAGTCCAGATGCATCATCTTTATGTGCACACAGTTGTACCCATTGTAAATCTGCATATCCTGTCATATAACCTGTGTATATTCATCTTAAGAGTTTATAATAATTAACAATAGTAGACTAATTTCAAGTTTAACAAATAAAGTGTTTTAGAAACCATGAACTAAAAACAAACTAAAAGCAAACTACATTTACTTTCTTACAAGAAAAAAACTAAAAACAAACTACATTTGCTTTCAAGTCAAAATTGATTTTCTTCGTCCTCTTGCCATTCATTAACAAATTCTTAACTAACATGAAAATAATAGACATAAGATTTTAGATTTTTTTTTCAGAGAAACCACTTGTACAAGTGGTACAACCAGTTACAAAACCACTTGTTAGGGCATTGTCCGGTCAAACCCACTAGCGTTGGTATGTCAAGCTAGTTGTCAGTTTTAGGTGTCAAAATTCAATTCTTGATTTAGCCTACTAGAGTTTAGATTTCGGAAATGGGATATAGACAGAGTAGTAGAGACCTTGAAGACGAAGACTGTGAAGACAAAGAAGACATCAATTATTCTTCATCGACAAAAGGTTAGTAGGAGTTATGACTTTATGGATATTCTTCTATTTCTACTTTCTCTATTCTTTCGAAATATAGTCGACTACTTTAGTAGT
>JAJJMA010029077.1:0-13071 GCA_023529015.1 Papaver nudicaule
TTTAGTATGTTATAGAGGACTCACAGAGGAAAAACTTTCGTGAAGGAAGCGCCTCCTAATTGTTCACGGATTTGGCTGTAAAAATCGTTCATTGAAAAAATACGTGAGCTGCCAGATTTCCGAACTCGATTAGGAAACTAGAGTATTATGGACTCAATAAAATCCATAATCCTCTAGGATTTGGATAAGTGGGACCCATAAATAGAGGGGAGGCTAGGGAAAGATATACTCTAGCCCTAAGAGAGCAAAGATAGCCGTGAGGGAGAGGACGGCCATGGACCTCCATGAGTACAAGCGAGACGAAGCCATAAGGCCTCCACAAACTAGGCGAGGGAAAGCCATAAGGCCCCCATAATTTAGGCTAGGCATGACCATAAGGCCTCCAAATATTTGGCCAAGGCACGGCCGTGGGGCTCCAAAGATTTGGCCAAGGGATGACACGGGCATCCAAAGACTTTGACCAAAGAGTAGCCGCGGATACCCAAAGATTAAGCAACGGAGATGCCGTGGGCATCCAAGAAGATGGCGGGAAGGTGGCGTGGACACAAGGCACAACCTTGGGCCTCCAAACATTTGGCCAAGGAATGGCCGTGTATATCCAATAATCAGGCCAAGGAATGGCCGTGTATATCCAAAATCAAGCCAAGGAGTGGCCATATATATCCAAGGGCCAAGGCAAGCTAATGATTGTGTATATCCAAAGCTAGGGCAAGCTAAAGGCGTGGATATCCAAAGGCTAAGGCAGGGAAATGCCGTGGGCCTCCAAGAATTAGCCAAAGCATGGCCGTGGACATCCAAATGCCAAGACAAGCCAATGGACGTGGATATCCAAAGCTAGGGCAAGCTAAAGGCGTGGACATCCAAAGGATAAGGTATGGATGGCCGTGGGCATCCAAAATCAGGCCAAGGAGGTGGCGTGGGCACCCAAGGCTAAGGTAAGCTAGTGAACGTGGATACCCAAAGGCTAGGGCAAGGGAATGGTCGTGGACACCCAAAAGCTAGGCCAAGGAGTGGCGTGGGCATCCAAAGCTAGGCCAAGGAGTTGGCCGTGGACACCCAAATGCCAAGGCCAAGGTAATGGCGTGAAATGCCTAGGGTTTGGCTCAAGCATGAGCTAGGCTAATGCGCATGCGTAAGTATTTTTACGTATAGGCTAGGGATATGGACCATGCTACTAGGCTAGGGTCGTGAGATATTAAAATATGGCTAATGGCAACCAAATATCTTATCCCTATTTTAAAATAAATTCATACCTTATCTTGAGCTATTCCAGGATGCCAGAAATTGATGCAAAATTACTCCTGTGACCTCCTCGCCAAAAACCACCATCAACACAAGGCGACGAGAATTTATAAAGAAAAGAACTCGTTAAGACATGCGAAAATAAGCGGGATTTAAAATTCGAGTTTAAACGTGAGTTTTCAAGGGCATGTACCTTGTAAATAAAAATGTCATAACTCCAACTACTCTGTAAAAGAAAGGTTTATAAAAGAAATTAAAATAACTTGCTTAGAAACGAAAATGTGCACGAGTTTTCAAAGGTATGTATCCCGTAGATCGAGATCTCATACCACCAATTACCCTTAATGTTGAAAGAACGTAAATCTTTAAGTCGAAAAAGGTGACTTGTAGAGTCGACAAACTGTTAAAAGACAAAAAAACTTTTAAAACGCTCTCCTATAGTTCAAATCAATGGGACTAGCTTGATCTTAAAGTATCGTGACTTATCCTTAAGGTCAAGTTAAAGTCTCCCCCTTGTATCAGCGCAAAAATGTAATTGTTATTTACTATACAATATACACCCAAGAGAGAGTGAGAGAGAGAACATAATTAAAATGTAATAAGATTGAGAGAGTTAGGGGTTTCCTTCGAATGAAGACTAAGGGTCGTATTTATGGGTATCGTGCGACATACTCTACACAATCTCATGGTATGTTGGACTATAACATTAAGTTACATCTCCCTGAACATTACGTATGTCGGATTTCTGGTTATTACAACTATCATGACACCCAACTTACTTTATATGCCGGCTACTGGTTATCTTGCACATATCCGGACATGGTAGTCGTTACACTCTAGACTTTAGGAGACATATAGAATATATGGTATCCACATACTACGTATTTTTAGAGATTTTGGGTTACCATGTAGATTTTGACAGATTTTATTCGAGTTGGGTGCGATATTTTGTGCCATGAAATATTGGTTACCAAATTATTTCGGATTGTAAAGGAGTAGGTTTTATCCGGATTAGCATATCACAGACCTTTATGTAAATCTTGCTAACAAAATAAATATAGTTGCTGAGTAAATTCGAGTTGTGAGACGAATTTTGACTCGCACAATACATGGTAGGTCAATGTTTTTGTGATACAGTTGATAATTGAAAAAGCAGGGGTACACTAATGCACCACCAAATTTTTGGTTCTTGAATATGGAAAAACTTAGACGATCTCACAAATCCATATTCAAGACCCAAACCCGTGTTAGGTATAATCTAACCCTGATCTCTATTTCAAGATCTGAATTTCTACAAATACAAGTCTTTGTAAATATTTATTCAAGATTTCAAACTGCAGCTTGATGATAATGTACAATATTTTCTTTACTTCAATTATAATGGATGAAAGTAAAGTAAAGCACGACACCATAAGTTTTGTTACTGAGGAATACTGCACGACACCAGGACCCCGTCCAGTTTTGAATACCGCACGTTATTAAACCGCTGCAAATACTAGCGTACTATAAGACTTTGGACTGGAGTGTAGTTGAGATCGAACCGACCCTCCAAGTGATTTATATACCGTCGAACTCCTTACGTCTCTTGGATCTCATAAAAATCTACGCACTTGATTCCCCTAGTTGATGTCCTTTACAGGCCTAGGAGTTGCTTCAGACTATGTGAAGACTTTGTACTTGATCTGTCTTCTAACAAATAATAATTTAAAGTGACTTCCTTTAGATATAATCAAGGAAATATGAAAATTTATTTACGAATTAGGGCTGGCACATAAATGATGCCTAACTCGTCTCTACCTTAAAGGTGAACTAAGTTTTATTCTCACACTAATGGAAGTACTGGCACTTCCAACACATATGCATCCTTACGTAGTTTTTATCAATCTTGTAGTTGATTAACTGTTCTTGAATGGCCTTATATCAGAAGAGAAGGACCTTAGAATAGACAAGTACCAATACAATCAACCAAGATTACATGACCTGATACTACCTAGAAAATAATATCTATATGTAATTCATAAACCCTTAAGAAGTCTTACAATAGTCGTAGGCCAATTTCCGAAGAAAATATGCCTATATAGGACAACTTCTTAAACAACATGTATACACTAAAGTGTAGATGATTTTCGCAGAATTCTATGGTGTGTTGTTTTTATTCTAGTAATACTCCTCTATTTAGTATTCAATAAGGCTAGTTGCTTAGCAATAAAGCAATGATTGCTTGAGATGCAAGCAAGTTCGTGAACCACATAAACAGCTCCGATACTTTTTTTGCATTGCAAGTAATCTAGAGTTCTTTCAAACGTGGAAACCACTAAGTATTAATCACCAATTAACTAGGTAGAGTTTAATTACTTCAAGAGTTTGGTGTCAACACAAGCTGTGAAAGAATGAAATCTTCGCCATAAACATAATTCTAGGTTAGAACCCCATGTGCGAAAGTTGGCCATAGTGAACCGTTAAGAAGGTGGATGTGAACCATACATGTGTATATACGTTAATGACCAAATTGACGTAAAATAGTGAGTGATAAGTAGATCCAGATCTGGTTGAACGTCATTAGGTTCACAAACCAAAAACATTTTTGGAGTTCAGGAACCTGGTTGTCCTGATTCGCAAACCTGAAAAAGTGGTTCGCGAACCAAAAGTGCTAAATGGAGTTCAGGAGAATCGGACACGTCCGAGGTTCGCTAATTTTTATTTGAACCTTAATTCATTTACTCGAGTTACGATAATTCGAGCATTCTACAAGATTCAAGAAACTCCACACTTCAATTCGTAAGCAAACCATTGTTGTAAAAAGTGTATGGAACTTTTCTCATTATAATCCTCTATTCGAAATACACGAAGTAAACATGTGTAAACGGAATCAAGACATTCTCTTAGTCTTTCCGAATACCAAAGTCGCCGACTATGTCTTAAATGATAGATACGTAGAATAATAAGTGTCTAAATGTCACAACTCCTACTAAGCTTTGTAGATGTAATGATGTCTTCGTGTAGTCTTCAGTATTCGTCTTCTAAGTCTCAACTACCTAACCTAATTCTAGTATATGAAACCCGACTTTAGTAGACTAAATCAAGAATTGTGTTTTGGCATCTAATCTTGACATACCAACTGTAAGTGTAGAAAGTGCCTTCTACAAATAAAAGCATCCTAAAGGTGAAGCTGCGTAAGAAGACTATCTCTGAGAAGTACATAATCATCAATAGAAGGCCACGACGAGTATCAGGTATGAAGAGGTTAGCGTATAGGGTCGCCGAGGCTACACCAGCGAAGAATGGAAGTGCGGAGTGTAATCAGCGAGATTGAACACGTCACCGGCAAAGGACTGTACAATAGTTGGGCATTTATGAGAATATCAGGATGGGCAGGTTGTCAGAGTTGACTTGTTGACTCAGTGGGATCTGCGTCAGCAATCCTTATCCAGAAGTAGACTAGCTCGCCGTAGGATATAAGCGCTCGCCGATATGCTTGTCGGCGAGCGGAAACAGACTGTTATTATGAGACTTTATAGTATATTCGCCACGGGGCGCAAGATCATGACGATTATAGCTTAGCCTTCCCTAGGAGATGAAACACCATAGAATAACTCTAGCATAGGATTCCCAATAAGGGTAATCATGTAACTTCGCCGTGTAACTCTCACATAAAAGGGAAACAACCCTAATGTGAGAGGGGAGGCCTCTACCACTTTTCTCTCTCTACCCCATCTTCTTCTCTACTACCTTCACTTACTCAAGAACACCTCAAGAACACCCCAAGAACACAAAGAAAACCTATGTATAATTATCAAGAATCACTACTAATAAATCCGTGACGTAGGATGCTAGATAAGCTCCGAACACGTTAAAAACGTCTCATGTGTGCTTTACTTTGATATCCATTTATGTGTGTGTGTGAACTAGATCTAAGGATTTGGTAAATCAATGGGTGTAATTGTATAATGGGAATTTATACAATTACATTTTGGTGCTAGAAGAGGTTTGAATCATGTCATACAAGCTCAAGAATGAAGAAACAACAATTTAGTATCAGATCCAGTGAGTTCCAGCGAGCTCAGTAGTATCCAGTGATATGAGGGGTAACTTCGTCATTAGCAGGAAATTTTCAGACAACAAAGTCTTCGGTCCCAACACCAGCAGAAAGGAAATCAAGCTGCTGCGACAAAATCACGGAAAGAAATCATCAATGGCAGTGAAAGAGAGATTTTTCGTTAATCATCAGCTCAAAAAGAAACCATATCCTTTTATATCTCTTCTGCTTTACTTTTAATTCTTCAAACTCTAAAGTTCAAATATTTTTTTTTTCTTTAATGAAAAGCTTATCTTCTTCAAATAAAATCTGATTTTTTCTTTCAAAAATTGACTCAAATTACATTTTGTTTTTAGATCTACAACCAGTAGAGTCTACTCATAAAACCCATTTAAGCTTTTTTGAGAAATTTTTTGACTTCAGCCTGATTTGAGAATCTCTCAGGGGCAAAACCAAGTAACCTTGGCTGATATCATTTAGCAACCAGATCTAGAAGTGACTTCTCAAATAAAGAGCCGTTTTTTCTTCTTGAAATCATTATTTTGGAAGCTCATTTACAATTAGCAGGACTTCTTGTGGCTGTGGAATCAACGGATTCATCATCGTCAAAAACAGATCCCACTCTACAAACCCCATTTCTTCCTTCCTAAAAAATCTCTTTATTTATCAAAATTTTAGCCTAGTTTAGGACGTAGTCCTTTCATCCATCTATACTACTGTGAAATTGGTGATTAAGTTCACTCGTAATTTGAGACTACTCACTTAGTGGAATTGATATTGCAGCAACGTCAAACGGGAAATACTTTGGTACTCACATCGGCGACGGGATATTCAAAGCAGCGGCATTACTGAAGATTAATCTCGCCGACAACAGTTGATTTGACCCTCGTTGATATAACCTGTGAATTACTTTGGGTTTTAGCGCAGTTAAAATCCTGGGGAAGCTGCTTGGTTAGGAAAATGCACTAGTCCATCTCGCCGATTGAGCTTACTTGGTCTGCAGAGCTTCAACCTCGGCGACAGCCATTTCCAACATAGTTTACTCGATGAACTACTTTACCAAATAATCAGTTCAGCATCACCCAGCTTCGCCCAATTCAATCAAGAGATTGGTAGTTAGTCAAGGTCGCCGAGTTAGCAAGACCAAAAACATCCAGCCGAGGATAATTTAGCTGGAAGGAGAGTACTTCAGAGAGCTCAGCACGTCGGGTGGTCATTTTCACATCGCCGAGAGTCACAGAAAACAATCAGCAGTTCCCCTCACAAAACATGAAAGAAAAAGGAGCTTGTGCTGTTATTACAATACTGGTGATCGAGTGGATGAAATGGATGAGTTTATTTGGCTTCCTCGATGAATTCGAAGTATGGGTTGTACATGGATTCAAGTTTGCAGGAGTTTTAGAGCCACTACAGAAGATAATCTCGTTCACAACGATACTGTCAAGTCATGCATATCAAATGCTTGATAAAAAGCCTGTATGGCAAGAATTTGCTGCTGGTTGCCATGGTTTGTGAGGTGCTGCTGGAGAAGGATTCGGCGATGAAAGGAGCAACACTGGTTTCTCTTGAACTAATATAGGCAATGGAACATTCAAAGTAACAATACCATTTAGACGACGGAACAACTCAGCCATAGCAATTCATATCGCTGATGGGTAAACTCAACACCGCCAGCGTCAAAGATTCCAGAGCAACACCTTTTGGCAGATTACCTTAGCAAAGACGTTGCAGGTTTACCTTCGCCAAAGTAATACTCCTCGGCGACAAAGAGACATTGTCGCTAGCCACACCTCGTCATTCTCTTACAGCTAGTATGTCGGCGAAAGGCAAAGGGAAGCATCCTGACCCTCTCATTTTTATGTCAAAAAAAATAAATAAATAAATAAATAAAATTGGTGGTACCCTTTATTATTAGCTAATTACCAAATGCATTGATTTCTTGCAGCGACAATCAGAAGGAATTTCCTCTTGTACTCGTATCGGCGAGGCAAGGATCAAAGCAAAAAATTCAAACAACTAGCTATCTCGCCAACTACTAATTCTTAACGCTGAAAAGGGGAAGAATCCTATACTCTGCATCTTTAAACTTTACCTACAGTTTTCGAAAGTTCCCAAATAACCACCAATGTGCATTGGATTGCCGTTTAAAAAAGCATGTTAACCGGCATGAGGCCTTCATCAACAATTATAACTTTGGAGGAAACTGAAACCATGCTACAGTGAGAAATTCACTTTGTCGGATCAGCTACACCAACACCGGCAAGATTGAAGCATATTACCTCGTCACCAATCTATCTCACTCAACCATCAGTCAATTTGTAGTTAGCAATGTTTCTGCAGCTATTAACTCACAGTAGAAAAGGGGCAAAGCCCAATCATCTTAAAGCAGAATACCAATTTCTTATTTTTTGTCTTTTATTGCAAGGTGCAGGTGCATAAGACTACTCGCCATGCTTAGCCCAAAGGAGCTTTAAATTTGCTTTGATAGAACGGATCAGGAGGGTTGTGGCAAATCATTTCTTCTATCCTAAGATAATCAGCTAGGCGAAGTCGCTCAATCCGTTTTCACTAAGCTCTGAATGCAAGCACATCAAAGAAAGGGTACCCGCCTGGCCATATGGAGAAGCTCGCAAGGGATAACAACAATCGGTGAACTTCATCTACAAATGCAGCAGTCACTCTTGTCATCATTGCAGCAAGATAAACATTTCTTAACCTTGAAATTTCATTTAGCATAATTGGAAGCAATATTTAGATAATAGAAAAACTGATACCTTCAGTCATATTATTGATTACGTAAGCTTAGTAGATTATTATATAGTGTTTCAACCTAAGGGAACTCGGTGAAAGTGTTTATCACATGATAGTGGAATAGAAATAATACCTGTCATACTAAAATACAGTTCCATAGCTTACTAAACATAAATTGAAAGTGAGCTAGGTTATCTCTTAAGTCACACGTCATAGTTCTTAAATACCTTAGTCCAGTAGATTTTCATGCTGTTTAAATACAAATCATGCTAGTCACACTATGTTCAAAGTAATATATGCTTAAGTCTATTTTTAGAGCGGAAGCCATAAATAAAAGGGAAACATTCAGACCTTGTTCCTTTTCTAATATTTCATAGTCACTACCTCCGTCCTGCGGTAAAGTTCCAAGCATATAGTATCCCATATGATAAATAGCATCTAAAAATGGAAGATTTCTGGAACTTTAACGGTCACTTTTCCCTTGCTGTTATGGAAGAGTACAGGGGTTTTCCCTTGAGCATGTTTTACAAACCCATTTATTCCTTTATGAAAATTCTAAACAACTACACCTTTTCATTAGATTTGGCATGATAGCTAGTTAAAATGACTTGGTAGTGCACCATATCTCATCTTTTCTCAAGTATGTACATCGCCGGCAGAGGCCATGATATTTAAATTTAATGAATCCGTTAATGCTGAAAAAGGAAAAGATTGTTTAATAAACGAAAGTGTCGCTGAACTGGTCATGCCGTGGCAAGTATCATTTGCTTTGGCGATGAGTTTCAGGTACGGATATTCTCTAACCGAAGAGTAAACTAGGCTCAAACAGATTGCTCTAGGCAGGCGAATAAAGTTGTGATCTAGCGCTCAAACAGACTCGCCAAACTGGAAAATCACGTCCACAGGAGATAAGCCTGTATTTCTATCCTTAACCTTTTGAATGAATTTTCTTTATATACTATTTCGTGAATATATTAGTGCCTTGGCACAATGGAACTTATAACATTTGACTGTATATCTCCTTGCTCACAAAGACAGTATATCCTTGGTCAATTCACTATACAAAGTCTCAACTGTGGCAAGACACAGCTTTAGGTCACGGCATATCAACTCGCCGATATCCATTAACATATGCAACCGGTAACCAACAAAGTTACCTCGCTGTTCCTGTCAGCTCAATCAAGAATACCTAATCAAATAATATGAAGAAGCAGCAAAATTATATATATCAATTCACCATAAAGAGCGTTTGTAAAATTTGCTTGATAAGTGGTCAATACATCGGCGAATGACAGGGGAGGATTTCTGAACTATGCATTTTCGATTACATTCTTTACCCTACTGTCATTATAATATATTTTGGTTCCATAGTCCTAGCTAATTGCCGAGTGAATTTGTTGTTTGCAGCGCCGCGTAGGAGTTTTTCTAGCATACATCGGCGATAGAACGTTCGAGGCAGGAGTTCATATTGGGGACCACCTAGGCAGACATTCGTTAAAGTATATGGAGAAGCGTCGTACACAATTGGAGTAGCCACTCGGCGACAAGTTAAATATTTCTTACCTTCAAAATTCCATGCATTATAGCGTGACACGATATTTAAATGATAAATAACTAGCATTATCCCACACACACTCAATGGTGTTGCTGATTACCTTAGCTTAGCACACTGCTACACACATACCATATTCCAGTCAAGTTAAAGCTCGGCGAACGCGCCTCTTGCACATTAGCGAAAGTCAATAGAGATACTAATAATATTTTTCACGATAAATTAGAATTTCTTAGTTTATTTCACATTTTAAGTCTCATATTACAACTTCCAAATACTTTGGATTATTTAAATGTTTCACCAAGACATAGCTTGGCACGCTACCATATCATATTATGATCAAATGATATATACGTAAGTTATTATAAATTATTTGAGTGAAGAATGATCGGCGATGTGAGGACATAGCGACTGCATAGTCTCACATCTCCAAAATGGCATCCTGCTATTAAGTTTAAGATGCAACATTTTTGAAACTCGCTGAAATCAAGCCAGATTATACTTAGAAATCCTCCCCGCTCTACCCAAGAGCGTAGCTGGGGCAGATTCCCAATCAAGTTTGAATTTCATAATTTATTCGAATATTATGTGATCACCGCTAACCCATGGGGCAATCTTATTACTCCACTATATTCTCGATATATTTTTGTCTTTGAACACAGATAAGAAAATCAACTGTTCGCTTACACGATAAAAGCACGTAAACGAAAAAGCCAATAAGCTTCGCCGATTACATGTAAAAGCGCCGAACGATCAAGCCAATGAATTTCGCCTACATTATAAAGATGACAAAAGGGCCGAACGAATCAAGACTGCATCGCCGTTGAATCTCATATACTTCAGCGAAGTAGATTTCAACAACATTATCATGAATTTCTACACTATCGCCACTTCACACCACCAGTACTACAATGTCTACACCAGAAAGGAGGAATTCGAAAGTGGATACTTCACCCTGAAGCGGTTAACTGATGCCACTCAAAATTTCTGTTCAGAAAGCAAGACTTGCAGGGGAAGCGTTTACAAGGATATTCTTCCTAATTAATGGGAGGAGCATCGCCGTGGGAATAAATAAAGCTAACGAGCTTCGCCGATTACATGAGCTAATTGCTCCCGACCAAAAAGGTCCAATCTTAAGGCCAAGTGCCATTTACAAAGGCAAAAAAGCCACAAAACAAAACCCTGATCAGGTACTAAGGCCAAGTGCCATCTTTAAAGGCATAATACCCAAATCAATAAATCAACTAAGAGCCAAGATCTCTTACACAGAAAGCTTGCTTGCATTGAGTGAATGCACCTAATCGTAATAGTTAGTCCGACCCAGGCTTAGTTGTAAGGCCAGTCGTGTTACTTGTTGATCTGTAAGTGTTTGTAAGGAAATAAGGTACTCTTTTGCTGTAGCATCACATCGGCGGTGCCGCTGGTGTGTTAATCCGTCTACGCCGTAGCATCACCTCTGGTGAAAGCTATTGTGTATTAAAGTCTATGAGGGCAACCCATTCTACTTATATTAGATCGCCGACGGGCACAAGTAATGGTTACGGCTGGGGTCTAACCCTGTCGCTCTGAGAAATTGTTGGCTGTACGGGACCAGGGCTTCACTCAATGGCAAGTTAAGTCTTTGAAGACAACTACAGAGGCCAAGTTCTCTATAGTGACAAAGCATTAAGCTTTTCATTGCTCGAACTCACAAAGAAGATAACACCAAAGGCACAAAGTAGCCTAAAACGCCGAAGACATGAGGAATAACAAGCAAGAAGAGCAAGATTGGAAACCCTCAAGGTATCCGCGGAACAAGAGATGTCATTTGGGAAACATGCGAACATAAAAAACATCCTCAACTTGCAAGTTCCCTTGGTTTGTGTCGGCGAGACGAGAAGCAAGGCAGGGAAAAATTGTTTTCATTAGAGATGACTCAGTTTCGCCAATCTATCTTCGCCAATCTCAGTAGTCGTCAATCTCAACAAAAGAGCACAATTTTTGTCACCCGCCGACAGCAGAAAGTCTTCCATCAACGAATCTTCGCTCATCAACCTTCACAAGAGCATTGGGAAACAATATGGGGTAGTATCCATTCAGGGGCATCAACATAGTCTTACGACGGCGACCCACTCAGGGGCACCATCATAAAGTCCTCCAATAATTCTATATCGGCGTATTATGACTTTGAAACTTCATTATGGATCTAAAACCATCGCCTATGATTATTGCATGTGCATTACCCCGCCATGACTTTAACTATACACTGTGAAAAACTAACTTGGATTTCAAGTCATTGGAAAAAATTATACCTACAGGAAATTCAAAAGAATCTACAGAGTATTAAAGCGAGGTCATATCATCCACTTTCAAGAAGGCAAGAAGCTGATTACAACGATATTCGTCGAGGAGCTCAGCTTGGTACATTCACACAGCGCCGACCTACACAGGACTCAGATGTCTCCTATAAATCAGCTAAGTCACCCCCCTCTTATTTCTAAAATAATTGGCATATTATCACACTGACTTTGGCGAAAGTTAGAAATTTTGTTCAGTTGCATGTCAACTGGTAGTTATGGTGACATCAAATACTTTCAAAATTACTCAGGGGCAACCACCCAACTATTTACTCTACGCCGAACGAGCAAGTGAAGTATCACAAATTTTACAAATATTTCGTTGCACGCTCTATTGTGATATACATGTCATTATAAATGCATTTCCACTTCTCCTATGGGTCACTAACCATGACAGGGGCACGAGCGCTAAGTTTGCATTACTATTTGCGTCGACAATATTATCTTTTACCTTTAAATTTGCCTTGTTATTTGTTTTAATGCATTGAATTTAGAATTCGAGTAGCAAGTGTAGCTTCATTCAAAGGGATCGCCGACTTGGCAAGAAAGCATTCACTGATCACAGTGTACTTTCGCCAAAGTGGAACTAGTGACTACACGCTGGGGCAGCGGTTCAATCTTATTTCACACGCTGGGGCAGCGGCTCAATCTTATTTCACTCGCTGAACTTAGCGATGAGCAAACAATAGTCATTTCACAGCAGAGCTAAGTATCATTAACTCAGAATACCATATCACAATATCATGAGTTATTTCAAGTTATTGATATTTCCTAAAGCATTTCATAAGACCCATAGCATGAGTAACAGGGGCAGAGCCACATACTTACTGTCAAAAGTTCAAATTTCTTATAGAAAAATGCACAAATCTTGTTTTGTTTTTGCTTTAAAAAGTTTCGATCTCTTACTTCCCAAAGCAAAAAGGGGCAACAATGTATAGGAAATACAAAGTAAAAAATATTAAGAAAGCTAAAATTTCTTTTTTAATTTCTCTATGATTCGTTTGCAGGACATCACTTGGCGAATACAGGTATTCTAAATCAACACAAAACAAGCATAGTAGCGAAAGCAGGAAACAAACATGACAACTACAAACTGATAAATCCAGACTCGTTGCTTCAGAACCTCGCGCAAGAGTAGGGGCAAATATATATAT
>JAJJMA010029080.1:0-13578 GCA_023529015.1 Papaver nudicaule
TAGTAAAGAAGAGCGAACCGGCGCAACAGGACAGAAGGTGGAAAGGGGCGAAGGTTTTGAAACCTAGATCTAACGTGTGTCAGTTACGGGAGTAAAAGCTAGGACACGTGTCGAGGAAGGGAAATACCAGAAGTTTCCTTCTCCAGCATCTTCGATTCCTGGATAAGGAAAGAGCAAACTGTGGGGGACATAAACCCATCGAGCTACGTGTCAACATCCCAGAGGGGGAGCGGAATAAGTTCAGATAGGATGCGAAGTAAGGAATAACTCGGAATCCCATCGTACAACAGTGAGTTGTCCAAAACACATAGTCAACACCGCACACGTGTCCAAAGACATCCTGGAAATATACGAAGGAATAGTCATACCCGTAACTAGAAATATTCCTCGATAGACTTGCACCATTGAAGGGAAGACCATTGCGAAGATTCGAATGCCATAGAAGTACAAGACATGACTAATCGAAGAACATAATTATCTACCTCGACTTCGAAACCACTTCGATATATAAATCGACTTACTCGACAAAGTCTAACACCCACGATTGTGTATTTTGTCTTATTAACTGTTTTCCATGTTGTATTTCACACTATATATAGCGAGCCCGAATTCATTGTAAGGGTTGGAACTTTTGGTAAGTCTTGAGGGCTTTAAGAGAGACTAAGTTAGTTATTTCATGTAATCTCATATGGTCCTTAAGCTCATATCCGTTGTAGAAATCACACAGAGAAGTTTATACTTAATGATTAATTATTGATCTTGCTTTCCATTATAAGTTCATTAGTTAATATCGAGTAGCGCATAATCTAGTAAATCGATCTAGTGTGTGACCTCAAAATAGGCTTTATAATCAATCTACTAGGTATTAGATCTATTGGTGTTAGGTATAAGATCTCTATGCAGATTTTATACCAACATAACCTTTGAGATTCTGCTCTCGGTCTGGATTAGTGTGGAAGTCTTCTCTTAGGGATCGAGAAGCTTAGAAGTACCTCTTCAGGGAAACTAATTTATGTTTACTAGTCTTCTTTGTATTGCACTTGTGTTATGTTCTATCACGTTTATCAAAGTCTTACGATCTTGTTTAATCTAAAGTCCTTCTCTTCTGATATAAGGTCACTCAAGATCGTAGTGATTAGAACATTATGAATAGGGTATCTCGAGTTCGGCCCGGGTCACAGCGGTATAAGACCTTGCTCTCAGAGCCCTTTCTATCTTTTTTTCTCTATGATATTGGAACCTCCTTATAATTACATTTCTTTTGGGTATTTATAAGTCTTTATTCCCCATGCTAAGCTGACAAGTGTCCCATGGTTCCTTATTTACCTAAACACCATCCCTTGATCCCTTCTCCTTAGAGGTTCATTTGACTCTCTCTCTTGATAAAAGAGGCTTGACTACCCCTTAATGGACTTCTTCACTCATAGGTGAGGCCCTTTGTAGACCCTTGCTGGACCTTGGGTATCCACATTAGTCCCCTGACGGTTTGGGCCGGCATTCCTGTCAGGTCAACCGTCACCCATGGATACCTTAAACTCATGGTCGCGTAGAATATCCCCTCTTTCAGTTCCGCCGAGGCTACAATATGCGTGGCTTCTCCTGCTTTGTTGATTCCGGCGGTTATAGGTGACGTGTTACCCCTGTCTTTTCATCTTCCTCACTTTTTCTATAAAAAGTCCCATCACTTTCAACCACAGTCACTATCTCTTTATAGTTCTTACCCCAATATGGACGCCCCAGATGTGCTCTCGGAACATGGTGGTGAAAAAGTGGAAGCTGAGGCTCTGTTAGTCCCCGATCCCCAGGGTTAGAGTGGTTCTTTTTCCTACGACCAATTCCTCCGAGAGCACTCTTTAAATGTCGCGCTTGTCCCCTTTCCTTTTGAGAGTGCGGCGACTTTTCCAGAAGATAATTTCGTCTCTTGCTTGTTAAACCCTCCGGGTCCGCCTCCATTTGTCGGGCCCAACTGGCTCTTGACTCTGGAAAGTACTACTCCCATGGTTCCCCTTTTTCAAGATATTTCGCGCCTGACAATTAACCGCGGGGACTTTTCCTTGCCTGAAGTTTTGTTCCATTCTCCTACAGAGCCTCCCGCTCAGTGGCCCAGATGGGTAAAATATATAACATGCAATAGTTATCATCGCCGCATTCTCAAGATTCTGGGCATTTATGATGCTATCCTTGTTTCAAAGAATCGATCATGCCAAAACGATTGCTCCGACCTAATCAAGTTAATGGCGCGATGGATTCCCGCGTTCCATACCTTTTTGTTGGCTTGGGGTGAGTCTACCATTACGATCGAAGACGTTGTCGCTTTTATGCTTCTTCTTGTTCATGGTTCTCATCTTTATCATGAGTCGGCGACGCAAGCGTGCATGCGCCCAAGCAACTGGGAGTTGGTTACCCTTCTTAAGAAATCCGTCGAAAGATCCAGAAAGGCTGTCGTTTCTCCTCTAGAGCAGAATGTTGCTCGCGGGAAAGGACTTACTCGCTCTCCAACCATGGTTATCAAATGCAGTTCTTCAAATGCGGTTGGTGACTCGGTGAACTCGGATTCTCTTTTAGAGAATGATCTGATCGTTAAAGACAAAGCGCCCGAGTCCCTGAACAGAACTGATCGTCCTTATTTCTCTTTGTGGGTGAACTACTGGGCTCCTTGGGATGCGGAAGGTCGGCTAAAGTCTCCTCGTCCTGAGCCTATCGATCCCACATTGGAACTCGCCGCCTTTATTGCCTTTTGGTTATGTCATGACTTGTTTGACTATGGTTCTAGAGATACGATCAATGAGGAGCTTTTCCCTATGGTCGTCCTGATGGCCCGTGGTGTGTCATTCCCCTTAGCCTCCATGTTCATGTGTGGTTTATATCGTCATTTAGAACTCTTTGCCACGGATGTATAGAGATCGGGAGGGGTACACACGGTGGAGACCTTTGTTCCTGGTAGTTTTCTACAGATGTGGGCGTGGGATCGTTTCCCTGATTATCGCCCTTCGAACCTAAGGAAGTTTACAATCCAGGGATTCGAGGACGCGGTCAATGCGATTGGCGAAGAGATCCGACAAGCTGTGGAGTACTGTTTCTCATGGGTTTGTTTGTACAAAAGGCGCTCCCTCGATCCTTTGAATAGTCTGACAAGTCACATGGACGTCGCAAGAAAATTCTTCTTTTCTCCTTATACTGACGGGTTGGCCCTACCCCATACGAGTTTTACCTGGTGAACGGTTTCCTTCTTCGTTCGGAAGCCGTTACCACCGCTGAAGAGGTAGATTTTGTTCTGGCTATCTTCCTGTTTTTCATGGCGGTACTTTTATGGGTCAGGCGTACGACATTGATCGCGTAGCGCGCCAAGCAGGGTTTGATCAAGGGATTCCTCCTCCTCCATCGCCTCCCTCGAGTGTTGAATTATCATTGGTCGAGTCTTGTTTTGATAGGCACGTGTATACCAAAGGGTTTCCCTTCGATGTCGCCCGACTCCCTTTTCGATTGGATATCCTTCTCTTACTCGAGTTACCCGTGTTTCCGCTGGGTGGCATGGTTATTGGCGGGATATGGTGACGCGTGCGATGAACTTCATGATTTCCCCTAACGTTCCTCCGCCTATTTTATAATTTGAAGATCTAAGGGATATGACAAATCCGGCCGGATAGTATTAAACCTTCGATGGACGGCCAAACACGGATTGCAATCGCGTTATAGGGAGTACATGCCTGTGATGAGTTGGGGTGTTGAGACGCCTAGAGCTAAAGTTGTTGGGGGTTATCAGAGAATTAATGAGATGATTCCCTTCTCCTCCCCCGCGGAACCTGTTGGCGCACGTCGACGACCAAAAAGATCTTCCCCTATGTGTTCCCCCATGCATGTTCGTGTTGAAGCGTCAAATGAAGAGGTAGCCTGTCTTTTTGTCGTGTTACTTTTGTTTTCCTTCCCCCTCTCTGTTGATACTAATTTTCTCATATCATACATCAACTAAAAATAAGTGGGGTAATAGTAAAGATGGTTAGATAAGTGGCCTTAGTCCTGCAATACCTCGGACGTATCCACGAGGGTTAAAATATCACTAGAGGTATCTAAACTTAATAAGGCGTCTTTAACTATACTGATCCACCGTTATAAGGATACAGAACGGAGTCTGTTGATTATCCTATACGAGAATTATAATGACCTTAATAATCGTAATCATACAACAACTCTCATTCCCAGTGCTATTTACGGATAAGATAGCAAGTCCAAGGAGTTCCTTGTGGTACTGGGAGTTGAATGATCAAATAATCTCTATGAAGAAGAGATCAAATCACATGGAGTGATTAACACTGGAATAGTAAATGATACAACAATATAACGAGGTTCAGCACGTCGTGTGCCTACATCCTCGGGGAAAACTATAGCTCATACTCATATTCCCACTATTCTTGATTACAGTATTCTGGGTTGGCTAAAAGATAGTGACAGTTTCCTCAGCGTATCCACCTAAATTTTCTCGACCCCCACTCTCTCAGTGGAGTGGGGTATTTATAACAGTTTATGGATGTAATTGGTTTTTACTACACTTGGTTCCTTCTACATTTGATGTCGTTTGCCAACATCTGAATTTCTTGCACCGCCTTGGTTGCCCAATCCTGAGTCGACACCTCCTTAGCAGAATCTATCTTTGTTGTCCAACTTCTTCGATGCTCTTGATGCGCTGGTTCTTATCCTTTGGTGACTCATCACCGCTTAGGTATCCACTTGGTGATCTACACGTCTACCTATCCTTCTGTCACGGCGTAGGGTTGAGAGGGAACAACTTCAACACGCGTCCTCCATGCTCAGGCCTACCTAGAGTAGGTGTATCATGACCCTTGGTTCCCATCATCCCTCGTGATGGGGTAAAGCGCGTGGAAGATGGATTTGGTACTTCGTATTCTCTTTTAAACCGTGCCCCGGGTCCTAGATAGGTGACACGTGGCCGTCGATATTTTGGTATTAACAGTTTGCCCCTTTTTCTTTCAGTTATTACCAAGGGTAATTATGGAAGAAAATCCTTCGCTTTCTGTCACCACTTTCCCACGTATTTATTATGTGGTCCCATCCTTAGATCGTGTATAGGATTTCGCCTTGTTTCTTGCGTCAGTTACTAATCATTCCTCGAGGTTATAAGTACCAGAAGGAGGATCTGGGTTTTTAACTTCTTCTTCTTTATTTCTTTTCTCTGTTTCCTCTGGTAAGAAATCTCTTTTGTTGCTGTCGGTTTCTTTCCTTCTTTTATCTCTGCTCTTTCCCTCCGGTGATTTCTATCGGCTAGTTGTTGCTTTTCCTCCACTTGGTGCAGTTTTTGGCTTTCTTCTTCAGGTAATTCTCCTGACTTCTCTTTTTCTCCTGTGATGATATTGCTTCTTCTTTTTCTTCGCATGGCGTTATCGATCACTGCTACTGTTGACTACTTGGTTTATCTTCTTCTGTTGTGATGATTATTTGTACTTGTCGTCGATTTGTTTTGTTCCCCCTGTATGGTGATTGCTTTGTTTTCCATGGCTGTTTTCTGCTTTTGCTGCATTTTTACACTTTCTCTTGTCTTCTTAGCATCATGACGAGGAGGAAATCTAAGGCTTCGAAGTCTAAGATAGATACTTCGTCCCCTACAGTCTCGGTTGAAGTAAATGACACTAGTACCCCCACAATGAAGTTTCGAGGCTTGAACCTACGTCCACAGAAGGTTATCGTCACATTCCCCTCGAGGAGATCAAAAGTACTTACTCCCTTGATGGTTTTGAAATTGCATACTACGAAGAAACAAACGTTCTGACCGAGCATATGGTTTCCAGTTTCCCATTTGACGAGAACACTCTTCTCATTACTGTTGGTCAACTTGTTGTTGGCTTAGTTCTTCCCATGTTCAACCCTGATGATCTCTTTTACTTTGATGTGCTGTTGGGCCGCCAAATTTCCTCAAAGAGCTTTATCCGAGGAATTTTTCAATATAGTGGAAACTTCCTTAGGCTTCTTCATGAGTGCTGGCTTCGTAGCAAAGGTAAATCAAGAATAAGCTGTTATAATCCTTCAATCATCCTGTTAATGACGATCCTTCGCGCTACACTCCTGCCAATTTCAACGCGAAGTGGGGTGACGCTATTCAAGCCACGAATTATTTCTCGTGGTGTGTTGGCCCTCGTCGTCTTAAAACTCCGAAACTCCCTTCGTTTCTGGCGGACTGTGATGATGTTAATCGTACCAAGATTCCTGGTAGTAAAGATATCTTCCCGATGGAGGAAAGAATTCGTCTTGATCATGACCGAAGGTGGATGCGAACTCCTCTGAAACTTGTTGGCCCTTGGTTTGCTGGTTTTAAGATTGATGCTTTGGGAAATAGAGTGCCGAGGCCTTTGTCTGAGCTTCCTCCGCAGTATCGCAACTATAATGCTTGGATGTTTAACAAGGAGTCTGCTACTGCGCCTAGAAAGAGGAAGGCTAAAGCTGGAAAAGATGACGTATCTACTTCGGGGAAGGATGATGTCTCTGCTTCGTTGTCAAAGGTATGGTTTTGATTTTGGATTTTTTGTATTTGTCTGGGTTTTCCCCCCGAAGCCATAGTTTTGAAAAAGGTACATGTTGCTGCAGTCTAAGAAGCGTTCTTTGAAGAAAAAGGTTGGTGAAGAAGAAGAGCAAAGTACTGGTGGTAGCCCTCCCAACGAGCTGTTGGAGATGTTTTTACCTGAAAAACATATGTACAGTCTCAGGGTACTTTTGTAGTGCTCGAGATCAAAATCGAACAAGACGAGCCTAAACCAAGTCAATGGCCGTTCACGTCTTGCTTCGGTCACAGAGAGGATGAGGTTGGTCTAGGGAGGGAAACAGGGAAAGGAACTTGAGATCAGGTTGAAGATATGTGTTTCTGGGTGTAAGATTTCAAGATCTTTGTCGTGAGTGTGACTGGAAATCTCCAAGGCTAGAAGTGTGTTGAATTGCTCAGGTGTTTGCTCTAAGGAATGTTTTTGAATGTTCTGCCCTGGAAGATAGAGAAAGCCTCTATTTATAATGTATAACTCACCCTGATCTCTCGACAGAGAAGGTGGAAGTCGTGGAAAAGTGGAGGAGTGGAGGACGTGAGTTAATTTCTGTAACTGCTTGAGTCGTGTAGAACGTTTCCATTCATCACCACTTTCTCGTAACTGTCCATCATCTCTATCAGTTTATTTCTAACTGTCGTAGATCGCCAGACCAATACCCCTAAAGTTATCCCCCCGTGTGATGTTTTGATGTCTCGAGTGGTATGCAGATATTGCATGGTTGTGTCGAGTTTGAACAACATCGTGCAGCTATGACTCTATAGCCAATGTGATTGTGGCGCTAGAGGCACGCATAGTGGACCTTGGCCATTGGCCAAGGCCAGAATCCATGGCGCCATGAATATGGCGCGTTGTGGATGCGTCCACGACCTTGACCATGGGCCAAGGTCAGATTCAGTGGCGCCATAGTTCATGGCGCCACAACAGTTGTGGCCTTGGCCACTGGCCAAGGCCAATATCTTGTGACGCCATGCTCATGGCGCCATGCTTTCTGAATCCACGGCCTTGGCCATTGGCCAAGACTAATCCTTTGTGACGCATCTGGGCTATGGCGTATCTTAGGTCATGGCACGCTTATCCATGTTGTGTTAGGCCATTCTCTGTTTAGAGTGTGGCATGCCTAAGTGTGTTTAGGTTGTTGTATGCTTCTGAAAGAGCTCTGGACGGGCCTGGAGCTGCGATGTTTCTGAGGTTTTCATTGAGACTCAGATGTCGAGTCATATTTTAAGAGGAAATCCGTAAGGATGCGTCTCTGTTAACTCTCCACCATGTACCAGTGAGCAATTTAGTTCTGATGTCGAGGAATTCGAGGCGATGTCGACATGAAGTAAATAGATGGGTTTATGAGTTGATGGGGTTATTTAGTATTCCATTATGATATCATTCTCTCCACCGGGAGTTATAAGAAAGAACTCATATAGGGTTGTTTTCAACTCGTAGAACGGGTTGCATTCTGAGCTATAGAGATGTGCCTGAGTAGGCAATTGCCTTTAGGTAAGGCATAATCAGAGAGTCGTTTTACATTTTTGTCCCTCTTCCATTTTTCACCATCTACATTAAGTCCCCTGGTTAGTGTGGAACAGTAATGTTTCATACTAAGCACTCAGATGATGATAGCAACCCTAATAACTTTAGTTTTTTTTTTTATATAGCAAAGATTCACAAAAGATCAGGTCTTAGTGTTAATGACCTTGAAAATTGATGGCAAGCTTGTGTCTATAGAGAAAGTTTATTTTTTTAAAAAAATGCACGTACGTGGGGAGGGAGCAAAAGGGGGTGGCCATGGCGCCATGACTGCTGCGCCTCGAAATCCGTGATGCGTGTTTTTTTTTTACACGCCAGCCCTAGGGCTGGGGGAATTTTAATAAAGGCCTTGGGCCTTGTGTCCTTCTTTCCCCTTTTAGGAGTTTTACTCACTAGTACACATATGGTCTGATGCCACGCCAGATTGGCGTGGCCGTATGGTTTAGGTCACGCTAAACAAAAATGCTCGTTGTGTGACAAGAAATTGCGTGTTTTTTTACTACCTTTTCCGCAACGCGAAATTTCGTGTGGCCTTCGGCTATAATTCACGTGACAAAGCCGCCATGGTGCCGAAGCTTTTTCCAAGTGTTGTTCGAAGTCATGTTGTTGTTGCTACCCTTTAGACTCGTGAACTTGCTTCTCATGTGGCTGTTGTTACCCTTTAGACTCATGAACTTGCTTCTCATGTGGCTGTTGCTTCCCTTTAGCCTCGTGAAATTTCTTCTCATGTGGCCTATTACTGCACTTAAGACACGCAAAGTGTTTATTTAGCCACGCGAACGAGTGCAATCTCTAGTGCATCTCTCACCCTTCATATTTGATCTATCACCATCCACGTGTAACAAGGGATACCGTTAATATTTGATCTAACACCATCCACGTGTAGTCATGGATACCGTTAATCTTTGATCTACCACCATCCACGTGTAGCTGTGGGTACCGTTCATCTCGTTCAAATTTTGAGGATAAATGATGGATTCTCAGCCGTCAAACATGATTTGTTCCCAGCCGTCCACGTGTTCTACTAGGAACCGTTCAATGTATTAGTGTGATGGAACCTCAGCCGTTCAATTATTACCATTTTTATCTTATTCGATGGATTTTTGACCGTCAATTTAGATGGATTTCCGCCTGTCAATTCAGATGCATTTAAGGCCGTTCGATTTGATGAATTTATGGCCGTTAAGATGCATCTGATGGTCGTTCATTTATATGCCCATTTTTCCGGGTGCCGGCTTGGGTAAGAGACTTGATCTCATAACCCGAACGGACCCGAACCTGAACGGACCCGTACAGGTCATTTAAACAAATGTAAATTAGAACACAATCATGTTTTGCTCTGAAAATATGCAAAAAGAAAATGCCTTAACTATGTTCTAATAAAAGCTTGCAAGAGAAAATGTTTGGACTTTGCTATCAAAGTTTGCTCCAGAAACATGGCAGACCATCTATCTTAAACGTTATTGCCTTTGTTGCTTCTGTTTTTTAGATGCTCGGTTCCCCACCTCCAGTTGACAGAGTTGTTGCCTCTTGCCGTTATTCCTGGTACACCTATGGCTACCATCTGGAATTTGATACACCTTACTGGTTCTCTTTGAGGTTTTATTCTTTGCAGCCGGTAGATTATCAGGTTGTCCTTCATCCACAGCATGTAATTCTGTTGCTTGTAAATTATCGACTTGATGTTTGGCTTCTAAATGTTGTAACTCATGGTCTTTTGGTAGCACCACTTTTTGTTGATCATCTTCTTTTAGCTCCTCAGAAATAAGCTTGTCAGTACGTTCAGCAGGTACTCCGTGCTCTTTGGTATTTATGTGAGAAGATTGTAAGGGTACCTACAGAAAGAGAGTAATAATTCATGCAAATCCAACTGGAATTCGTTGGTCATGCAAAGACCACATTATTAAAGAAATATCTTCAAGAATAAAGCAAACAAGCTAAGCAACCAACCTTAACACCACAAAGCATAGTCTTTGGCCAAGGAATGAAAAAACCCTTTGCACTTTCTAATTTTGCAAGATTTCCTGCTAGTACAGGTAAACTGTAGTTTCCATCCAATACTTCTTTGATCAGGACTAAGAAGCAGTCAACCTCTGCACCTGTTTCAAGTAAATGATGTTTTCTCGGTGATTTAAAGGCTTTGCCTCTAGCAAGGAATTTCTGCTTAGAATCTCCATAAATATTGCACTCTCTACCCTGCAGAAATATACTGCCATATGAACATCATAAATAGAAAAATATAAACCAATACGTATTTAATTGATGCCTTTAAGACAACAAATACCAATGCGTATTGAGTTGGCGTAATCTGAGATTCCCTTAGTACTCCAACTACTTTGTCTGCCTGCTTTGATGGACCGTATTGAGATATGGTACCCCGAGAACCGTTTCCAGTTAGTTGATCTCCTACTTCCTTCCTATCTTTTTGCAGCTCAACATCTTTTGTAGGTACCTGCAGCAAGAGGGTTATTCTTAGGATTCATGTAGTAGATATTCCTAAGCCCGGCGTGGATTTAATGGTCATGTGAAGAAGCAGAAAAGAAATTCTCAAAAAATGTGACCGGTTAGACAGAACGAAGTCTCCACCTTTTTCTTAGTCTCTTTTGGTCGCCCAGATTGAGATTTTGTTGAGAACCATTCTCACATAGTTGATCTGCTTTCTGACTCTCTTTGTGCAGCACTATCTGAAGCGTTTTTTTTTTAGGTACCTGCTGCATTTTCTTTAGGTAATGGTTAGGATTCTTGATACATGTATTCCCAAATCCAATGTGGATTCTCTGGTAATGTGAAGAAACATGAAAAATAATTGTACAACTATCTAACTGGCAGACTTGAACTGAAGTCTGCACCTTTTTGAAATGCTGCACAGCTATCTCATAATCAAACATGTTCCACATATCTCTACTTATTAAGTACTCTAATTCACACTAGCATTTGTCTCATTTTCTTCTCGATACAAACTAGACGAGAAAGATTCATGTAAAGAAATATTCAGAGAACAAAGAAAACATATTGCACTACAACAAACCTCAGGCGATGGTAGAAGTTCGGTGTTTTCTTTGGGCCAAAGAATATATTTTCCGTGAGCATCGTCTAGACATTGAATATTCTTCGTTGGAATGACTAAACAATGTTTTCCATTTAATACTTCCAACAACAATATCTTGTGGCATTCAATCAAATGCTCTGATCCGTTCACTTTCCATTTTCCTCCAATAGAGAAAGTTTTACCTCTAGCGAGAACTTCTTCCTTAGAACCCAAAAAAAGGTTGCATTTGATACCCTGCATAATCTGAGATGCCTTTTGAGTAGCTTTAACTGCTTTCTTTGGCAGAAAATTTGGTCGCCACAGTTTTTGTTGAGTCGCCTGAACAAAATAATTCGACTTTACTTCTGAATACAAGATGGATAAGGCATATTGATGTAGAAAATTATTCGACGAATAAAGCAAAGAAGCCAAGCAAAGCAACTAACCCCAGGAGGTTGATAAAGTACGGTTTTAGTCTTCGGTTTAGATAGTACATAAGTTGAGGAACTGGAATGATGGGTCACCGTATCTGTACAAGGAGGGTCCTGCCTAGGCACATCAGACTGTTTCTTAGTTGAAGAAACCTTCAGTGGTGCAGATTCAAGTTTTTTTCTTGAGGATTTTTCAGTCGAACGAATCAAAACCCCAGATGGATGGATCAGTTTGCTAGTTCCATCACCTCCCAGTGAAGACGAGGGGAGACTTGAAGTTTGAGTAGCTTGAACTACATCTTTTGGCTTCTCAATGTGCTACAGAAAATCATAATCAAATAGGTAACCACATGTCTGGATTTACTAACTTCACACTAGCATTCTTGATTTAAAGAGTTGCCACCGCATATTGGGATTTAATCTAACTACTGTGGGTTTGTTTCAACATATCAATGTCTAATATAGTTTTGAATACAAGCTGGATAAGGCAGATTAATGTAGCAAATTATTCGATGAATAAGCAAAGAAGCCAAGCAAAGCAACTAACCTCAGGAGGTTGAAGAAGTACCGTTTCAGCTTTGGGCCAAGGGATAAAAGTGCCACAAGCTTGCTTTAACGTTTTAATCTCATCGCCAGGTATTGGTAATACGAGATTTTCATTCAGTACTTCAGTAACCTGGACTCTGTAGCACGCGATCCTGACAGGAATTTTATACACAGTCACCTCTTTTTCTTCGGTCAAAAAAGCAGTAGCTCTAGCAACAACGTTTTCCCTTTTGCCAGACCAAAGTTCACATCCTACGCCCTGCATAAATACATGGCATACGAAAATCATAAAGAGAAACACAAAAACAATAAAGATTTAAACGCCTGTAATAAGATAATATATATTATTTTTCCGAACGGGACTTCATTAGTTGCTGATCTGTGAGATTCCCGAGAAAATGAAAGAGTCAAAGACTTCTGTTTAGATAGTATAGAAGTTGGGGTACTGGAATGATGGGTCACCGTATCTGTACAAGGAGGTTCCTTATTAGGCTCAGCAGACTGTTTCTTAGTGGAAGAAACCTTCAGTGGTGCAAATTCAAGTTGTTTTCTTGAGGATTTTTCAGTCGAATGAATCAAAACCTCGGATTTATGGATCTGTTTGCCAGGTCCATCAC
Organism: Papaver nudicaule; assembly: GCA_023529015.1. Taxonomy (NCBI): domain Eukaryota; kingdom Viridiplantae; phylum Streptophyta; class Magnoliopsida; order Ranunculales; family Papaveraceae; genus Papaver; species Papaver nudicaule. Next base: position 12,689 of record JAJJMA010029080.1, read on the forward strand.
CTCCCAGTGAAGACGACGGGAGACTTGAAGTTTGAGTAGCTTGAACTGCTTCTTTTGGCTTCTCAATGTGCTGCAGAAAATTTGGTTGCGGCAGTTTTGTTGAGTCGCCTGAAGTAGTAGAGAAATAGTGAGGATTCATGTATCGAACGTGATTACGCTGGTCTTATGAAGACACAGATAAAATAGAACAATGGAGAAGAATGTAGGGAAGTAGCCTTTTTTTACATTGGTTGAAACTGCGCATTGCAGATCTAAATCATAATCAAACAAGTAAACACGTATCTGGATTTATTAACTTCACACTAGCATTCTTCATTTAAAGAGTTGCTAACACATATTGGGATCTTATCTAACTATTGTGGGTTTGTTTCAACATATCAATGTCTAATCTAGTTCTGAATACAAGCTGGATAAGGCAGATTGGTGTAGCAAATTATTCGATGAATAAGCAAAGAAGCCAAGCAAAGCAACTAACCTCAGGAGGTTGAAGAAGTACGGTTTCAGCTTTGGGCCAAGGGATAAAAGTGCCACAAGCTTGCTTCAACGTTTTAATATCATCGACGGGTATTGGTAGTACGAGATTTTCATTCAGTACTTCAGTAACCTGGACTCTGTAGCACGTGATCTTGGCAGTGTATCTGAAAAAGAAGGGGTACCGAAATACTACCAACTTTTCGTTTTGGCTCGTGAGTCTTATGGTAAAAGTCTGGACGATCTCAAAAATCAATATCCAAACCTCTAACTGGAGTAATCTCGACAGTTAGGCAATAACGTACTACTTGGTGCTTTAATTATAACTCAGAGTTATAATGCGGAAAGTAAAAGCACACAAGACACCAAACGTTTTTTAACGAGGAAACTGCCTTGCAGAAAAACCTCGGGACCTCGTC